>JAVCKS010005836.1:0-18094 GCA_032273685.1 Pteraster tesselatus | reverse complement strand
GCTTTTGTAAGTTCGTAAAATTTCTCGTAAATATTTATATATTATCTATGATATATCAGCTACTACATTTTGTAAGCAAATTGAATAGTAATAAATGGTTAGAGCCCCACTTTAAAGACTCAAAAATTTGTCAGAAAAACGAAATGAAGCGGTATTAAAACAACTTCCTTTTGTGTGTGTTAATTTTCATTTTGTAGTTTCGAGAGCCACCTCCATCATGACCATCGACTCCCTCACTCCCCCAGCTCTACCAGTTTTACCAAGATCTATGAAATACAAAGTTGAGATTTTTGGTGATTCTCTCACAAAGTACTTGCACCAAAATATCTCTGACTCAGAAATGTTTGACTTCAATGTAACTTGTCTTCGTGGTGTGACAACATTAGGATTTCTGACTCACCTCCTGTCTATCGTCCCCAATTATCCTCAAGACATGATTTTAATCCATGAGGGTACGAATGATTTGAGGTTTGGTTTCATGGAAGTTAATATTTCCCCATTTTCAAGCTTTATCATTTCTGCCCGTGAAAAATTCCCCCTGTCAAAGATTTTGATCAGCGCACCTTTACCACGACAGGATGGTGAGAGCTTAGAGGAAGCTCGTAAATTGTGTAATATTGACTTGGGTAACCTGGTGAGCAAACATAAAAATTGTCAGCTGCCATAAGATTATAAACATTCCAGTGTACATACATTTATTCTTTCATTTTTACTTTGTTGACAAATAAATGTGTTTTGACAAGTGAAATGTCAATCCTTGCTATTTGTAATTAATGTTTGGACTATGTGCAGATTATGTGTGTCTTTTTGTTTGATTGATCCCCCTTTTTAATTTTGTATTGTTAATTAAAAATATGATCTACAAGGGCTACCCTTGTGAGAAGTATTTTCAGAAAAAAGGATTCTTGGATTGTTATATTTACCAGTCCACACGTTTTGTTAAACCTAGTGCTTATGCCATAAGCTGGTTCTATTTTGATAAATGAAATTTGAAATAATAGTATTACTATTTATGTTGTTTATTGGTGTTATAAAGGTTTTGAGATAAAGTTTTATGAGAAATAAGGGGTCGAAAAACTATTAAAACGTAAAAACTATAAATTAATAACGTAGTACATGTGTCGTGATCTTACACGTACATCCGGGCCAGTTCTCACCGCGCGTCTGCACCAATCGGACTGCAGGAATCGTGGCGGCTTTTAATTTACGTCACGACAATTTGGACTACCGTCAGCATTGTTTACGTCCTGACTGGACAAAATCAGGCCCGAAATCAACTATTTTGTGAAAGAATATGAAATTCCCTATCTATTTATGTAAGTATTGGTTTGTGGTTGAATGTATTAGAGGGAAATATTGTGGTGTAATTGTGTTGGTTTCGGTTCGTTTTGAAACAAAATTTGACTATCAAAATACACCACTAGAACGTCACTAAAGTCAATTATTTTAAAAGCAAAATAGACGATATACTCCTAATCTTAACAATTATGGGAATATTTTTGTGAATTAACATCTAAAAACTGAGAAACTACGCACGTTCCATGACTGGTTCCAGCTCATTCAATATTCAAAGAGAGATCACACGCGTCTGAGCCATGCATACAGCGCAAAGAAAAGGAACGGATTTTTTGTGTGCTGCGGACTGACTGGAGAATACTATTGGTAGCGCAGTCCACTATGTTAGTAGGGAACGATGCATGTATGGCCATTATTATGGTGGTTGAGGAGGGTGAACAAAGAATGTTTGGGGAATGTACCCCGCGGGTGTGATTGCTTAAACTGAAAAATCCGATGGCTAAGCTTGAGGCAACTTAGTGTTTTTTTTAGGTCAGTCAGAGATCCTGGGATGACCAGTATTCTTTGTACCAATACGGCCTTGTCTTGGCAAAACGATGTATCTCTAAAAATGTCAAAATTGGGAAATTTAAAATACCGGTACATCGTTTTGCCAAAATAGGGCCGAATACAGAGATTGACATATGATTTCTTTACGGCCTGGCTGGCTTATATACGATGAGCAGTTAAACAAGGGGTCACAAGAGAGGAGCATGTACTATTGTTCATGCCAATTTATACATCAGGTCATGGAGTTACTCGATGGAGCTTACCGAGGGGTAATGTGGCATTACTATGTGAAATTGTGTGCGCATACGTAACACATTTTCAGAGGTGAAGTGTTTTCGGTTATAGAATTTGGGGATCAGCTGAGAAAAGACCTCCCTCCGTGTATAGTGCCAAAAAATACACAAATAGTGTTTTGACAGTTGACTAGATGTATATTATTAGAATGGAACAGCAACACCATGTACATGTATCAAATTATATTAAATTACTGGTACACATATTGGGACATGTAGAGCAACAGACAAATTAAATGTGTTTATATTTACCGTAATATCAACACATACCTGCCGGTAATGGTCCTTCTATTGCTGGTGCAGATAGTAACAAATCCAAGTCTAATAGAAAATATAATCACCTTTTGTAAATGTCAATTGTAACATTTTCTTTACAACGGTTTATCTGATTGAATTGTACATTTTGAAAAGAAAATGCCTACGATAGTTGCCTATCATGTTTCACCTCAAAACTTTTTCATAACCAGACAAATAATTAATATAGTCAGTGACAAAACATAGCCATATTTGTGACCCGACCATATAAAATGAGCCGGAAGTAGCAAATGCCTGTTTTAAAATAATACAGCGTAAACACATGCGGGGTGCAGTGGTCGAAATAAATTTTTTGTAAAATAAGTAGAAAAACACGTTAGGAAATCTACCCGACAAAAAGATTTTCGAAAAGCATTCTGAAGAATGTTCAAAATCTTAGTTAAAACAGAGTTAAATGTGCAATATTTCCCTCTGGGGGTTTTCTGACAGAGTGCAGGCCAAAGTTACGCATTTCATGCTATAACTTCCAGATTTTTTAATGAATGAAAATGCTTCTTTCAGGACTGCATACAAATTCAATTTGTGCCGGCATCACCTTAAGACTCATTTTGTAGGATCCAGTCACATTTTATTTTCTTCTTTATTTTGGATGAATCAGTTTAGTATAATCAACAGGTAAACAATTATAGCACCAGCTAATGCTTTTAATATCTGTTTTCTGTACCTGTGCAGGAAGACTTAGCAAATCCAATTGTTTGGTTCTCTCGATCGAAAACGACGTAAAACCCTTCCATAACTACAGCTCCCAACACAGTCCCTAATTATAAAATGGATTGTACAAGATAGACAGAAAAGGAGTTATTAACGATTAATACAAGTCAATACAAGAGTCAATATGCCATGATTTTGTTCAAACGTCCTTGTGGGCGTGCACAGAGGAGGAGGCTAACAGACAGAAACACACATGCACACACACGCACACATCCCTGATCATTACAATAGTGTCGCAAATCACTACATGATTCAACTAATAGTGATTTAGCTACGGTTGCCTTGGCAATAACACTTACACGAACACATGCATGTACACACGCATGCGCACACACACAACATAGATACCAATAACTGTACTGGTGAGTTTGTACTACTGGTAATTGTACTATTATTCTTGAAGTCAGCATCAGCCAATGACTCAGCCAATTTGGGAACACTGATCGGCACAACAGAATTGGTGGTGATGCCTGATTGGCTGAAGTCTGGCTGGGGGTTTCCACTTACACTGACTTTAAGAATGACACGCCAACTACCAATCCAGTAAGCCGATAGGTACAGTACAAGATTCCTAAAAAGAATGGTATGTTTCTTTTTAACTCTTACTGTGAGTAGCCTCAATACACACCTGTGTCTGACGAAGATATTCCATATTTATAACAGTTTTCTGTTGGGTCATCTGTTATTACATGTCGTAGATATTGCTGTTAAAATAAATTGAAGAGGAAGAAAAACCAGGTAAATGTTAAAAAGATGCTGTAGAGTGTACCGGTAGTTAAAATGCAGTTGGTAAAATAGGAAGTCATCAAACAGCCGAGCATGTATGGACCTGTTTACCCATTTACAAAGCCTACATTCTTGGACTTTACCAGAAAAACTTTAAATGAATGTAAGCTATTATGTGATGGGGTAAATTGGTTATACGGTACTAAAGAAAACATGCCATCATGATACATACCTTTTGCTATAGTTTAGTAGCAATTTAGCAATGAGGTCAATTTAGCAATAAAAAGGATTTTATAAAAGATGTTTTATCATTTCTTAAACTAAAAGGGTTAACAACAAATTAGTAATAATAATAATAATAATAACATTTATATAGCGCCTAATCCAATTTTAAAAATTGCTCCCGGGCGCTTAACAAATACTTGTAAAATAATTATCAATAAAAATGTTAAAACCTACACCTACTAGTAAAATAAAACAAACGGTTCATATATCACATTCAACCATTCCAGTAAATAAAGTATGTCTCGTAGCATGTCTCGAAAGCACTGTTTAGTCCAATGATTTACATGTACATGTACATGTTTGCACATTACAACCTAGTATTATATTGTGTCCAAAAGATGATAACATTTTTTACAAAAACTGCAATAGGGGTCCAGCATAAAAATAAAGCTTGTATTGTGCTCTTTCCAGCCATATATATATTTTTTGTAAATGTCAGCGACATACAATTTATTTTTGCAGAGCCGGTCACAAATGTTTGTAGTCATATGAATTCAAAACCATTATAAGTTAGCAAATGTTTGTTGTGAATGATTAATCTGTACTATTACGATTTATTGGACATTACATCTTGACGTATCAGTATCTTAAATCCAACTGATTTCAGTCTTCGACTGCTATTGTCTCAGTCCTTTAAGTTTTGTTCTTGGTCAGGTTGGAATTTGTAAATTACTCAACTACTAAACATCAAATATCAACAAACTCTTGCAAGAGCAACTGTTTAGGTACGGATTCCATTAATCACAATCATCAATCACAATGTTGTTTTCTGTAAACTATTTAAGGAGATGCTATTTTACAAATATCTGAAGAAATGTTAACAATGTTTTATTCAGAAATGTGTAAAAAATGTGGTAAAGTTGGTAATTTTTCTATCACTCCGAACGGCAATTGAGAAATCTTTTCTTCAACAGGCCGTTGGTGGCAGCAGACATTTTACGATGTCACCTGACGGCTACATCACCGAGGAGTCATTCCTGTATGTGCTAAGTTTTCTGTCCGTGTAGCGTGAATTTGTATTCTTTGAAACAATTTCTCCCATGGAGATAACAGGCAATCCCGTAAATATGTTTAAGAGGTATATGGGATTTCCATTAATTTTAGACGGGGAGGAAATTAAGCAAGGGGAATTATTTCACACAACAGCGGTGTTCTATGGGCGCGCCAGTCTGATTACGGACTCGAAAATTTTCAACACATTCGAAAATGTACATGCATGCGGTCGCTTTCCAGACTAGCCATTATGCACTATTAGCGCAGCGCTTGGGTCGTACACATGTGTGTACAGCTACGACCGCCACGTTCCATGGTTTATTCGTGTTCTTCAATAAATCTATACATCGTCGGAGTTGGGGCCTAACTGCCTAAACAAATCGTACAATGGCGTCAAAATTAACGTTCGTTTAGTATATACATGATAAGACAGAATAAGCTAAATTTTGAAACTGTCAAAAGGCATTTTGACATAAAATTTGGGTTCAATAGGACATGAGGATTCAAACATCGTTGTACAATTGAAAATCAGACAAACAGCAGTGAAAATATTATAAGTTATATGTCACGTATTTGCATGATTTTCAACGGACACCATCGTAGTTTTCTGCTTGCTTATATTACACCTTAAAGTAACAAAATACATGATAATCCTTCTAATGGTTTTAAAAAGAATATACAAATAAAGCGATTTCCCAGATTTCTGTTTGTGTCTGTACCGGTATATATAATCTAATCATAATGTTTACAAGAAACGTTTTTGGGGGTCTTTCTGTATTTAGCGGAGGTTGAATTCTAAATTCCAACGAAATTGCAATTGGCAAAAGGAAACGAAAGAATTACAGATTTCATTTCGATAGGTTTGCTGTGTTGACCAGAGTAAGAGTTTTGCTTGTCGTTTTGTTTCGTTTCGTCAAATGCAGATATCCACATTTATGTCTCTGTACAATAGCGGTTCGCCAACTCTTTCGTTGCCGTCAGTAAGTTTTTATGCCGCCATCGCTTTTCGAGGTCAATCATGCTTACTGCTAATCGGTCAGTATGGCCTTCGACAGCCCGGCCGCAATGGCTTTCTGATCCATTGCAAAGGGACCATGCCGTGATACAAATCCGGACCGGGATCGGGCTGTGCAATTGCGAATGCATTCTATACTGTATCCATTTTCTGCCGGAGGCCAGCTTTGGTCCGGTTTTTTTTTCTCATAGTGTGAACGGATCTTTAGTTTGTCTTTGTAGAATTCTGACACAGGGTCGAAAAGATAAGGTTATATGCCTTTGAAGTGTTGCTCTGTTACCTCATCCGAATCATCTTCAACTCCATATATGTAGGACAACGAAGAACATTCCAGTTCAACGTTGGCTTCAGATAAATGTTCCGAACTAGAGCAACTGAAATCAAACTTCATGTTGTTTTTTCCGTATGTACATGTACATATACATGAACATTGTACATGTACATGTACACAGTATGCGAACGTACAGTTACACGCACGCGGCCTACATACAATACACGTACTGCCCTGTACATGTATGTGTGTACAATACATGATGTTGTGTCATACCGACATTTCTATGGGTTGTCATGTACAGTCGTGGTACAGCAAAGCATAAAACCGTCAGGTTACGTCACGAAAACCGGTCATTAAAAATTTATGAGATAGCTTGCATTTCGCATTGTCGGCTATCAACTTCTGAACTTTATTTCCGGAAAATGAATTGTTTTTGGAGATTTTCTTTTACTTTTTTAATTTAACATAAGTATTTATAATGCGGATTCAGAATAGTTTTTGTTAAAAGGTACAAATGTGATACGGGTGCCTGATCCTGACCTGCTCAATTAACAAGCATAAGTCTTAAGCAATTCCAATACATTACATGTACTCACCCTTGGAGATATTCGTAGCTTAAATGCTGTATCTGAATCGGTTGTATTGAATATCAAGGCCAGAGTTGGAAACCATTCCCAGGGATCAACAGCTGTACGTTGACATAAAAGGTCGTCTCCTGTCCAGAAGGTATCGGGAACTGGTTTATAGATATTCTGAAAATACAGATTGTCAAGATATTGGTGAAGCACTTGGCCTATGAAGCTCAGAAATATGGAAAGTCATCAGGTGGAGTACGTGCATTTATCTCTGGCGGATCTAGGTTTCATTCTCTCGGACATGTGGATTGAATACTTTGTTGGTTTTCCTCCTAGACCCCCAATACATGGGTCTTTCTACAGTAACATTGATTCCACCTACATGTACAAAACTTGCTTGTAAATTATACATTTCGGAAATAAAGATTGTGAACAGATAGTAGAATTGTACTGAAGCATGTTTCTCCATAACAAGGTGACAGAACAAGGCGTATAATGTTTTCAAACTTTAATATCATAATTTGTTTTTAACAGAGCACGAAACGAATGACAATGTAGTCTTCAAAATAGTTCAACTATTTTGAATAGTACATAGTGTAATTAATTCGTTTATTACAATAATTATATTTCAATAACCAAATGATCAACTGTTATGTTTCTATTCTTTGTGGTACACAAATATCTTACGATATTGATAATAGTACTCGCTCTGTTTGCCCATCAGCTCTACGGTCTACCGAAAGTTCATTTAATACTTCAAAACATTATATTTTCTCACCTTTTTAACTGTCTGATTAATGTACCCTTTTAGGGTCTCAAACACCCTTGTTGGAAGTCGGAGATTTGTTGTTCCACTATCTACAATAGTGCGATCAAAATTGTACTGAAAAGTAGAGAAATATTAAATTATGCTGTGATAGATAAGGAATAGATAACAATAACACAGTGACAACATTATCTTTAAGAGCCCACTAATGCTCCATTAATATCAAAATCAGTACAAACCATTCTACTAAATGGGTTCGACTTATTCAAGTTTGGGAATGCTACTCACCTCTTTGCAGTCCATTTCCATGGATTGTCCATCAACCTCTATGTCCATAATAATTATCTCATAATACCAGTCATTGCGTATAGAAGTGTACCACATCTGTCCTGTATAAAGGGCACTGGACACTCCACCAATTGTCTACAACAAAGCAATTTGTAAAAATACATAGTAAATGAATAAAAGAAATACGCAGTAAACGAATAAAAGATGTACTGTCTGATTTCAGATCACCTTGATTATTGTTATAATTATTGATATAATATTTTGCCATTGTATGTAAATTGTTTACTACCTGTGGTACCGATAGAACTGTGGATTTTAGCACAATTCAGTGTGTAATATGCCTAAAAAACTACACTGGTCAGAAATCCAGACTACTTGGCAACAACAGAAAGTAATCTATAGGAATTGTTCTTAGCACTAACAATTGTCCATGCAAGTGTATATAATTTTGCAATGAAAAAGATTAATTAAATATAAATATATACTCAAACTAATTGCCTTAGCGACCACCTGTTCATTAAGACCACCTAGAATTTCACTCCAGAGAAAGCATTTACCAAAATAAAATTTAACGAAACAAAGTTTTACGAAAGACCATCTGTTCGATCGATGTCACCAGATTTGACTGCCGTTTTAGTTTCCAAGGAGAACCTACCAACCTCTTCCCAAACAACAAAAGCGTCAATGTTTATAATTCTCAGTATGGTGACATGAAAGCAAAAACATGTGTACTACATGTGTACAGTGTACATGCACTAACAGTGCCGTGCATTGTACTTATTAGCTGCGGCCGACTGACAGCTCTATAGCTCACCCTATCGGGTAGTCCACAAACAATTCCCCGCCCTAGCTTTGGCGGCTACAGTTTCACCCTAGGAGGCTGAAATTTGGCATAAAGGTCAAATACTTGTGGGTGTGCAAGTGTGTGTTTGTGTTCATGCCAATTGGCTAAAGGGGGCGTGACAGTGTCCTAACTCAGAAATGGGGGTGTAACATTTTTAGCTATTGGTCGCAGCTATTGCAAACTCACCCTTGTTTCTAATTTAAACCAATGGCTGTCTCAACCTGTATAGAGAGACCACGTACTAAGACAATTGCTTGGTTTGCTGTGTTTATTTGACTGGTGTGACTGTAAAAAAATGCAATATCTTAACTAGCCTAAAGACAACCAATATCAGTAACTTGGACTGGTTATTAACTGGTTTAAAAACAATTATTTGCCACCTGAAATTACAGGATTTTATTTCAATTTAAATTTACAATGTAAGTGCATACTTTTATTTGCAAAGGTAATGCAGCGACATTTGCTCATTTGGTTTTGTGTGCTAGTTTTCTACGGCAATTATTTATAAAATGACTAATTCAATCTGTTAAAAATAATTACACTACCATAGAACCGGACACGCTTCCTTTGGATGCATTTGACTCCGGGTATGCAATTCCACAAAGCTGAAGAGTAAAGATGTCATCAACTCCAGACTGGTCAACAAATGAGTCAAAGAAGGGTGTCACTGAGCTATCAGGCTGAAAATAACAAGAAGTTATTAATGAACGTTCCCTTAAATTCCTCAGGTTTTTTTTCTCCCACAAATATTTCTGAAAAGGTTTTTATTTAATATATAAAGAGTCGCCTGCTTTAGTTTAAATACACAGTAATAAAATGTTTGATAAGACTTTACAGTCCACCAGAAGGTTTGCGAAACGCCGTCCCAGGGGAAGGGGTCTAAGATCAAACAAAAGCGACCTTCCTTCCATTTTGCCTCTAACTCCGTAGCATGTTTTTGTTGTTTTTTAGCTTTAGTAGGCCTACGCGTTGATTCCTATGAACGCGGCTGAACACCCGGTTCAGAAGCAGATTCCACGCTGTTGAGTTCTGCAGAAACATTGCCAAGTTCAGCTCTAGCTCCAGTTGCATTTACAGTGTTATCCTCTAATTCCTCTTCCACTCTTTTCCGCTTTCCGAAGTGTACTTGAGTGTACTTTAAAGGCCGGTTTCCACTTCGGCGATTTTGGTGCGGGAAATCTGTGCCGGGCGGAACAGTACATTTGACCGTGAGTTCCGGGCGCAAATAATGAGTGCTGGGCGGCCCCGCCCAGCGCCGCTCACCGTAGCTAGTGACCTGCTCTGCTAAAATATGTCGCATGATGTGGCAACAGTTTCAGTTGAACTATAGTAGAATTTGAAGGACTACTCCACTCATCAAACTAAATTTGAGCAATCATACAATAACATGCTCAATCTGTAGATTGGTATGTCACACATCATGTGCTCAAATATCCGATCCCAAACAATAAATGAGATTACATATAGTGGCCTGTGGAGTAAATCCTTTCATAATAATTACTTGCTTGAGACTGGACAGGTTTGAGCAGCACGTGTGATGTCACAATAATGGCAGCACCCAATAAAATTACGCACAACTTAATTACAAATGATATTATATAACTACATGTATATTTTTGCGTAAAAAGATAATCTTTTGTCAGGCATAATCATTTACTGCAGAATGAATGCTCAAATTTAATTTGATGAGTGGAGTATTCCTTTAACTAAAGGTTTACACAAAATCTAACCTTTTTTTGTTCAAAAGATGATAACTGTTTAACCAAAAATAAAGTTGGTATTGTGCTCCTGTATACATAATAAATCCTGTAATAAATGGTTAGAGCCCCACTTTAAGTCTACGGTGGTATTTTCACAGACACAGTGCCTTTAAGTAGTGCTCCCATTATTGAATAAATGAATAATATAGGGGAGCAGCATTTTTATTTACTGTACACAAACACTTTGTTCTAGCCCAAAACCTTCAGCAATATGTACTGAACATTGTAGAGCATGTGGTACGTGTAGTTTGCAGTTTGAACTTTTCCAGTTGACCCCACTATAGGCCTTCATCTCAGAGCAAAATACCTGTGCTCTCAATGTACAAATTGACTCGGAAGCCACAAATTGTTTTTTCACACACTTTGATGAGCTAGTCAAATGGTCTGTCCTACAATGTAGCCTTCACACAGTTGAATACACACCCTTGCAATGTCTGCATATGCCAGTCCCAATATTCCCTGCCAGTTGGAACCATTTGTAAAGAACTCCTCAGAGTAAATAATACTGGCTACATTGACAGTGACTGATACATTAGGGTGCGAGGAGGGTACTGTCACAATATCCTCCCCCAGGGGACCTCGCCATTCTCCTTGGGTATATGGTACGTAGACATTCTTGTTCAGGTCACGGTACGTTGATGACCTTTTAAGAAAACATTAAGAACAGTTATTTGACACTAAATATATATATGCATTATATGAAGTCCTTTTTTATCTTCACATGTTTTACTGCATTCGTGGGGTTTCAGGGAAAACATGAGTTGAAATGTCTGGTTATATGCAAAATCGAGATACTACCAGTGAAATTACGACATATTTTCTCACTTTAAAAACCAGATGTGGGGTACTTTTAGTGAGAAATATTCTGCTAGCATATTATTTTGTAATTAGTTGTGTTAGGGTTAGGGTTAGCTGAGCTCCTCCAAAATCTCTCAATGATTGAGATGAATTATCTTAGAATAAATGAAAGTCTCATCGGTGTATATTTTCACAATTTTTGTAATACTTCAACTGGACCTATAATAGTGTAATATTTGACCGTGTTACTTCTTGTGAGGGTTTTAATCATACTTGAGTATTTATAATCTGCCAATTATTACCAATGATATATTAATTTCCAATTTGCCTGCTACTCTTATTTTTAGCAACACTATGATAATTGATTTTTCTACCCATTGGTCGTAATTGTTATTTACATACTGTATAGGAAGCATTGGCTTCTAAGTGATGCAAAACCACACTTAACACTGGACTTAGGTTATCTAAGAAACTTGTACTGTTTGCTTGGTTTATCCATTGAAGAAACATTGTAGCCCCATTGCTTTTTGTAAGGCCCCCAACAAAAATATATACGGTCTCTGGTCACCGCCCGCGTCGATTTAGACCTTGCGCGTACGTCCTTTGGTTTTTTTTTTTAAATGTTCCACTTCCGCTAATACAGCGCCACCTATAAGCCTAGTGTTTGCAAGGATGTGACGTATATACATGTATTGCACACAAGGACATCTCCTAGAAAAATGAGGGGGAACCCAGGCCAATGTGGAGAAACTAATCAGGTGTGGAGGACACATAGGCACAGCAGTAATGAAAACAAAATTTTACCTACCTTCTCCATACAATTATAAAATTATAATGTAAAAAAATAAAAAATAAAAAACTGCATCGCCGCATTAATTCTGGAATGTTGGTCCGACCAGAGACCAAATACATGTATATATTTTGTATGCCCTCACATTCATTGCGTAATGAGTTACTTAAAGTGTGGCTCTTACCGATCACGCGAAAAGTAATCAAGGTCTTCTGATTCAAAATAATATATTACTTCATTATTATCCATTTTCTAACACTAGTAAAAAAACAACAAAATCAGTCTTTCCGAAGTGCTCCGAGCCCAAAAACGAAAACGAGGAGATCACGTGACTCTGGTAGCGAACCTGTATCACGTGACTTTGAAACGTCATCACGTGGAAGAGCTCACATGATCATAGATGTTTTTTACGATGTGCTGGCTGAGCTATGCGCGTGCCGTAGTTTACAACGGTGTTATTCTGGGGTATTAGACTTTGCAAACAAAATAGCCAGCTCTCTGCTCTGCGGAGGTTTCCTTACTAAGACCCCACAATGAACGTTTCCGAACACTATCGTAACTCCGCCCTTTCTGATTTCGCGTTCTGATTTTTGGGCAATTTTGGAAGTTTGTAAAAATTTTTTAGTAAATATTTATATATTATCTATGATAGATCATACATTTTGTAAGCGGATTGAATAGTAATAAAAGGTTAGAGCCGCACTTTAAATAATCCTTTTTGATTGGTCAATGATCATTATAACCTTCAAGTATCTATAGTTGTTACTGCATGTTATTGTTACTTTTTCCTTCCTGATGATGTTCTGAATAAAGAGTGAAATATAGAATCAAACATGGCTTCTCTTAGTCTTTTTGGAGTATGTATATTATTATAACACCCCATACATAGATTCTGTCTTGTGATTGGTTTAGTGGGCATTTTGTGATATGGGTGTTTCCATATGGGTGTTTCCATGGGTACCAATTTGTGACGGTGTCCCTGTCACGTTGGGAAATGTATCTATTATTGTTTCATTATTTTGACTCTTAATAATATTGTTTGATTTTAAATATAAACATTTTCGTATTGACTTTTGATTCAAACACGACTGCAGATACCCTAAACAATCAAGAGTAATTAGGTGGTACATTTCCCAACGTGACAGGGACACTGTAACAAATTGGTACCCTAATTTATGGAAACACCCATGTGTCATATTTTTACTAGAAAGGTGCACAAGTGGCGATGTACTACCCCAAAGCAACCAGGGCTTAATTCCATAAAAGCATTCTAAGCCTAGTTGGTTGCTAACTTTCTGTCTATCTCTAGTTCCTTGCTAAATATATTCCATAAAACCATTATACGCTTAGCAAGGTTCCTAGTTGCTTGTTAAAATTAGAATAGGTTTGGGGTATGTCTAAATCCTTAGCACCATTCTAAGTCACTTTCAATCGGACATCTGGGAGTGAGGATGGCCAGGGGTATCCTTGGACTTGCTGAATTGCGTCGTTTTACGTGACCTAATTGACATTATTTGATGATGTTGATCTTGTAAAGAAGTATCGGTTCTCAAGGGAGGGGATAATGACATTGTTGCGAATGACATTGAGCATCGTAGGAGGAATTATGCGCTCCTCCCAGCTAGCTCAGCAGGTTTTGATAGCCCTGCAATATTATGCAACTGGTACCTTCCAATATGTTGTTGGAGATCTTTCGCAAGTGTCCCCACAAACTGCTTGGCGGGCTATACATCGTGTGACAAATTCTCTCGCAGAGAAGATCGGTGACAATGTGAAATTCCCTGAGGCACAAAGTATGGCCAATATCGAGGATGGTTTTTATAGGATGGGAAATATACACTTTCCAGGAGTGATAGCTTCATTTTTAAGTCACTCCTACTCATTACAACGTGAGGGAGTCTAGCTGTATATTGTGAACATGTCATATAGCGGCCCATGTTTTCATCTTTTGGGAATTTGTATTAACATGCGCAGAGTCAAGGATAACCTTAATCTCCTCATAGCGTTCTCCAAGGAACAGATTTTCCTGAGTCGAGTAATTAGGCTTCCGTCCCCCTGTTTTAGTTGAAACACCCTCTGAAGTAGCCATTTCTGAAACATATGCTTAGGCTGATACAAATGTACATACATGTACCCTATATGCATTGACAATACAACCCACAGCATGACTTGATTTGAACTCTTTTCCTATTGTTAACTCAAACTTGGTTTGCACGTTTGGAGATAATGCAGGAAACAAATTAGTGATTTAGTTCGAGTCCTTATAATGTACATGGTGTACTATGATAGGCTACTACCCTAAGTTACATGTACATGTACCTGTCACCTAGTATAACAACAAGCCACATTCCAAATCTTAGAGTTTAGGGGGAATTGGTTAGGAGAAAATAGACCCCTTCCAAGTCCCGTAATTAGCCCTGGGATGGCAGTCTATCTGCAGTAGGACCTCCGGGCTCCAAAAGTGTGTTTCTCCCCAACAATTGTACCACTAACACAGATTAATAGCTACATGTACATGTATATCTGCAAAGGGGTACAGTGGTCATCACTCAACCAGTACCCTGCTCACATTAAGGGGTAGGGTTATATGCTGTCCACAATAAGTGGCTTTTAAGTGGGAATGTTGTGTGCTACATGTATGTGCAGCCCACACATAATGTACACACCACATGTACATGTACATGTACATGTGTGTACATAGACCATACAAAAACTGCAAACAAAATGACAAACAGATTCACATGCATACGTACACGTATACTGTACATGTCTATAGCATGATGCACAATAGCTCTATACGAATAGATGCATACATACACTGTACGTAGCTTTATGATTTTACTCACTCATCATTATGGAAATAAGTGGTAATCAAGTCATTCGGTGCAGCTGCCACAGCGAAGTTACTGCTTCCTGTATCCACAAGAACATTAAACTGCAAAAATAAACAAAACCATTTCAGTAAACACACACCTGTTCAAGAACATTGACAGATTAGCATAAATTGATGAAGTGAAGTGGGTCTGTCGACACTAATGGTGACAAGTGTACACACTCAACTTTATAATTTTAATTTCATATAATTGCAGAAATGTATAAAAAAATTATATTACTATTTTGTAATTATGTAATGTAATATAACAATTAATTTGAAGAGAAAGTGTGCTCTAAGCATTATTTTGTGCGATATTTTGTAAAATGTCCAGCCGAAATTGAGGGGTCCCAGTGTGACGTGCTCATTAATACTGAGTTGAAGAACCACGAAATTTAGCATGCTAATAAAATCCATTTTAGTCAAATGTCACCTTTAGATTTATCAAAAAACTGTTGGAAAAAAAACATTCAATGAAGAGAACAAACCTATTTTTTCCACATTTTCCATTTTATTTTTGGAATTTTGTAGAATAAAATGGGTTGCAAATGTTATAATACCGTTCAATCCCTGATAATAACAAAAAAAATCGGGCAACCGGAATCTGGAAATATGTTTTAATAGACAGTTAACACACGTATTTTACAACATTGGTAATATTGACTGATTTGTAGGCCTCCTTTTTGAATAAATAACCGAACAGAAGCTGGAGGGATTAAATCTGTCCCACTTAAACAACGTTCGTAACAACGGTAATTTCCCGCACGTTTTCTACAACACGACCGCTTTTTATTTGTGCGTACGCCGCTCGCGTGTTGCTAGGCCTGCCACATGTACGTCCTCCGAGCAGCGACGAAGAAGAAATCAAATTGACTACTGTCTGTCTGTTAATTTTGGTAAGATTACGAACGTGTAAAACCTTACATTTTGTTACGAACGTGACTTAATTATGTCCCTACTGTCGATACATAGTTTGGAATAGAATAGTTTTAACTGTTCCACATAAAAAAACATAGAAATTTACGAACAAAGTTTGAGAAGCAATCCATATTGTGTCTAACGATCTTCACCACGATGTACATGCTGTTCACTTATCCACCAGAGTGGCCACTTCCTACTGTAATTGTGTAATAGGCTTAAAATATGCAGAGAGATACAATGGAGTGATGGATGTGCATCACAATATAAGTCGAGAACTCCTTTTATGGACATTTCCCATGCATCACAAGACTTTGGTGTCCCTCTGGTTGAGTGTCACTTTTTTGGCTCTCGCCATGGAAAAAATCCCTGCGATTGGGAGGTCGGTGTTGTTAAGAGTGCAGTGGCAAGTGCTGTAAAAGCTGATGATAACGTCTGTATTCAAGATGCAGAAGCATTCTAAAATTCCTGTTGTAGCCGACTAACAAAAGACAGGATGAATGGAAAAGGGAATTGCCAGCATTCTCGACGCCATTTCCCAGAAACAGACCCGAGCTGTTGTTAGCCTTGGTGTATCGAAGGTCACGGTTTGTAGACTGTCTTGTTTCTGCCCTGTTTGCGATAGTCTAAACTCTGAAGATAAATGTCTTAACTCTAAATACGTCACGCCATAGGCTGTAAAGACACTAAAGATGATCAAGGAGCAGGCAAAACAAAAGGCTGTTTTATCCACTGCAAACCCTAATGAAGGTTAGTATTTATAATTAAACTGTTTGCATTTATTGTTCGTTTGTGTGTGGTGTGATGTGAGTGCACGTTCAATAAAACTTCCTTTGATTTTTGTTACTTCAGAAGGTGTAACTGTTTCAAGTTTGATTGAGGAACAGCTTACAACAGATGAACGACCCAGTGTAGCAACGCTTGATGATGACCATTTCTCTAATATTGCCATGCAGGATGAATCTGATAAGTTATACTCAGTACCACTACCAATCTTGGTACGTGTAGGTTGATGCAACCCAGTCCCCAGGCACAATACAAATTATGCTTTGTTTAGATTGTTTTCTTCTTTCTATTCAAAACAGGTAATTCTGATATGAAAATCCATGTTAATTTACAAAACTCAAATAATTATACAGTAGTGTGTCCTGTTTACTATTATAAATTTAAATGGCATGTACAGTGTATTTAATCTACGTGTATTTATTAGGATATACACCGTACATAGCGACCTAATCAACGACGATGATGACGACTTCCAAGCCCTAAACCTTAGCGCAATACAGCTGCTAGAGAGCATTGAGGGGAATTTCAGCTTGCCTACTGATGAAGCCATGAACTGTGGTGAAAATATTGTCACTGGTGACTGGTGTTTAGTTAAATATCAAAATGTGCAGTATCCTGTGCAGTAGAAGATGTTGTTGGAGATGACTATAAAATGTCATTGATGGTGAGATCTGGGCCCTCCAGGTGGAAATGGCCACAATCGTCCGATTCTGTTTGGTATGACCGATCAAATGTTCTAAAAAAAATAATGCCTCCTGATGAAGTTGCAACCAGAGGGCAGTTTGAATGTAAAGAACGATGAGATCGCAAACACTAAAATAAATTTCCAAAGGTTTGGCAAACATGTAGGAATTTGGTTTTAATACTAGAAACTTTGCCATAGCAATACAAGTTTTGACTTATAAATCAAATAAGTTGTTGCTAGAGCAGCTACATGTATAATAGTTGGACTAATTAAAAAGGAAGTGCCATGCTTAAAAATCTTTTTCGGAAAATGGTCTAATACAGGACATACCTACATGTATAGATATGGTGGCTCGTTTTAGTATGCGCAGGTATTTGGAACAAAACAATATTTTGTAGGTTATTTTCTTCTCGGTGCGATAATAACAGCCGTCGGCTCCTCCAAATAAGCGTAATGTCATAGTTCATAGTCCTGTAATGGCTCTTTACAGTTATACCCCAATATAGTACCAGTATTATGCATACACAGGGCATAACTTCCTATGACGTACATGTA
>JAVCKS010005814.1:0-14342 GCA_032273685.1 Pteraster tesselatus | reverse complement strand
ACGCGGTTTACGCGCATCAGGCGGTTTACGCGCATCACGCGGTTTACGCGCATCACGCGGTTTACGCGCATCACGCGGTTTACGCGCATCATGCGGTATGGTTACGCGCATCACGCGGTATGGTTACGCGCATCACGCGGTATGGTTACGCGCATCACGCGGTATGGTTACGCGCATCACGCGGTACGTTTACAAGCGTCGTATCATGCAGTTATGCCCATCATGCGGTTACGCCCATCATGCATTTACGAAAAACAGGCGGTGTTTCTACCGTACCACGAACAAGTTCAATAGATTAAGAACGCTATAGGCTCAATTCAGCACCCGATAATATATAGGCCTAACATACTAGTAGTAAGGTGGATTACGCCTGGATTAACCCCGGCTGTATCTGTTACAATAATACGGTACAAAGATAAAACTCAGGGGAACACTTTCTTAAACACTCAGGTTATTATATTACAAAGTTACTTTGGTCCCTCAGATATAACGTAATTTTGCGAATAATGGATTGCTTTTTTCTTGTCTTGTTTAATTTATACGTATTTGATTATTACTAGAGGTGCATACTAAATGTAGAGTGAGCCAGCCATATACACAGCTTAAACCTTCCCTACCATTATTTACCCAAAACACAAACTGAAAACAAATCTAAACAATGGATATTGCAGTTGCATGTACATTGTACATGTATCTATAATGGGGTTTTAGGATGACACTGTGGCATGTATTGCTCGCGTTCAGGAATTCGTGTCCAACAAGTAGTCTTCAATCTCTTGTAGTCTTTTCCCAGTTTCTTGCATGGTAGTATACAGAAAATGACGGCCCCTAAAACGAACACCCACGCGAAAACTTACCCGCCACTCGGAAACCCAATAAAAAACCTACGAGAACAAGTTGATATTATTTCGTCTGGGGGTAACATTCCTCTTATAGGCCTGTACCTCATCTCTGATTTATCGATATAGACACTGGTCGAGAGGTTGTCTAGAATCTATAATCAACCCGCCGAACACACAGATTAACAGATGGTTGCAATAAACGCTCTCTCTCTCAAAGACCATCCCATAACAAAATTGAATACAAACACAGCGTAACTGCGGCTTGCCAAGAGAATGAAAATGCGTGTTTAATTATGTGTAGATTATGGTGTAAAACCAAATTTGTACAAGTGTAAAGCTAACTTTTATATAAAACAATAATGTTATAATAAACAATATTGCACAATCCAAGACTTTGTTTTAACAAAACTATTACATGGCTTAAGGAAACTTTTAGATGTGTCGGTACACTGTAATACCTTAGCGACCATACCGCAGGGAAACACAAAATGGCCGTTTCTCTGAACCGCACCCATGTTTCGCGACGCTGCCTAATTCAGAGAAACCATTTGTCTGTCGTGTGCGGGCCAGGCTTTACTCAATCGTACCCATCCAAGTAAACACCACTGTCTTTATAGATATGTCGGGTGTGTTATGGTAAAGTTCTTTTCGCCTATCACCAGTGAAAAGGCGAACAATTGTATACCAATGCTGGACACATTTGATAAACACTGATCCGAAATTTTAAGGCTGGATCGAGCATAATGTAATGTTGTAAGAGTGAAGCCAGCAAAAAAACATTGCGGCCATGTTGTTTGGGACCGCTTTAGGGATATTTGATACCATTGACGACGGAGGAACAGTTTTGTAATCCATCGCAGTAATCTTTTTCGCAGTTTAGTTGTCAAGTGTGGTCCCAACAATGGTGCCTCCAACTCCAAATCCGACAAACTGATGTGTTACTCGATTCAGTATATTTTGCTAGTACAGTGCATAACTCTTGAAGTTGGGGGGGGGGGGGGTATGCATATAACTCGTCCAGCGGTAGGAGAAATGTGTGGTATACCGGGTACTGTGCAGGTAAGTTCGACATTCATTGTTCATCTGCTACTCGACAGAAACGATTGAATGATAGTGATCAATCAATTCACAAATACTTGAAGTTGAGGCTACTACACCAAGACTACTACTACTATACACTATAACTATAGATAAATAACTTACAAAGCGTTTTCTAAATACTTATCTCTACCTTCGGCTTCGACTTCGATTCTGCTAGATTTCTAGCTGAGGCCTTTGGAAATTTGGAAAGTCGAAGACGGAGCTTGAATTCTCACATTCGAAAACCAGTAACAGTAAGAGTAACTTTCAAAGCTCCAAAACTTATAACGGCATATATTGATCCATTGCTAACCATTTGAAACCATAAATTTCTCATTGCATATTCATTGCTATTACACAAAAATGAATAATAATAATAATAATATTAAGAATATTATTAGTAATAATAGTAGTAATAATAATAATATAATAATAATGATAATAATAATACAATTAATAATAATAATAGATATAAATAATAATAATAATACAGACTAATTTAAAGGTTTTTTTAAATGTACACAAAATCTGAAAGGATAACTTGTTTAATATACATACACATCTTAGAATTTAAATCTGTACAGTAATGGTATATTAATATTACAAGTGAAAGATATTATTGAAGGATCATGGAAACACACGCCATGTAAATAAATATTCATAAGTTAATGTATATATTCATACGATAAGTTTTCATATTATGAGATTAAATGCAATATTATATAATTTATTTTCACACTACAGTACATTACAGAATAGGAATGGCTAAATACGTTTGTCCATTCTATGTAACATTTCAATATTCGTGCTAGAATGTAGCAGATATAATATGTATGTTTAAATATATATGTATGTATATATAAAATGTTAAAATATACCTAAATGGTAAAAAGTGATGTTTCTAGTACTTATCTACGACGACAATTCACTATTTTATTACACTACTTTTTTTTCTTTGACTAAAATCTAATTAATTAGTGATTATCACGAACTACAAGACAAAAATCATTTTTCTGTAGGCAACTTGGACACCCTTAGATAACACATTATGATTAAATAATGGGGGGCACCGATTGATATAAAAAAAAATCCATTTAATTACAATAATTCTCACCACCTCTATCTCACAATGGAATCTTCCACTCCATTCATACACTGGGATTGTCCATTGGTTTGCAGGGTGAAACACGATAACATTATGATGGAATATAATTTTCATGCTGGTCTAACACAAACCCACCAACTCTCGCATTCATGCTTATTCACGCTTACTATACATTACACTTTTTACCATTAGGCTAAATAAAAATAAGTTGTTTAGCGTTCTATCCTTTATAGGAAAAACATGCTGTCACAATAACTTTTAAAGGAAATTAGATAACTTCTAAAATGGAAGAGAAAAAACACTAAACAGATATTTTATTTAACCTGGTCACCTATTGCAAAAGGTACTTTACACCATTCCAAAATATTGTTAATATGTATTGCTATAAATATTTAAATATACAATATTTCAAGACAAAAGCGTGATAAATACATGAAATTACAATAATGATGATAATAATAATATCAATAGGTTTTCGGCTGTTGCCGAACACCTAATTATAACTGCACATTGGGGAGACAATCCCAAAGACATGGTGTGTAAACTTTATTTCGGGCAAAGCTGGAGACTTAAGACTCTAAAACGCAGCATTTTTGCTGTTCCACAAATCGCTATAGTGCCACCAACTGCCGAACATTAGAACACGATTAGAGCGAGACCATTCACTTGTCTCTTTAAGTTTACAACCTGTCCATTGTCTAGGCGCCGATTCCCCTAAGATTGCCCAAGATTATCGATGTGCCCCTAATATCCCATTGAGTAAAATAATACAGACAAAAACAAAAACGAGACAGCATTGTGATTGTCAATAAATTGGTAAGAATAGTGTAGGATCTGGCCAAGATGATTGTGATCTCAGTCTTGCTAATTTTTGAGCTTGGGAAGGACACGAAACCAAATGAAGTCATGCCCAGGTTGTTTTTTAATAGAAGGTCTACCCCTTAACAGTATAACTACATAAATGTTTCTCTTTGTTATTGTGTCCATCAGAATTCTGTGCACTTTTTTTTCTGACTGAGGAATGGGGAAGGGCGGGGAATATAACTTTCCGTCCATCGATTTGGTCATAAATCGGGCTACAGATTTGCGATGGGTTCCCCTGTTACATCGGTAAATGTACCACCTTTTACTTTATTATTGCGACTCTTAATAATATTGTTGTGTTTTAGTATTTAAAATGTAAACATTGATTTTAGTATCGATTGCAAATACCCTGACGGTTAAGAGTAATAAGTAGTACATTCCCCAAAGTAACGTGAAGACACCGCCACAAATGTTGTACTCTAATTTATGGGCCAACTCCAAACACAACCTTTACTCCTCCTGTCCCAATAAAAAAATTCTCTTTGCATATATTTTAATAAATTTGTCATCTATGATCTTTCTTCGCAAAAGCTTCTTGGTGTTTGTTTTCATGCGAGCACAGCTCAACGTGTACAATACTCACCGGGAAATAAATATAAAAAAAAAAAATCTGAGTATCGTAATAAAAAGCAAGAAAAAAAAAACACCAAAAAACTAAAACAAAACTTGGCGAGCCCAGCTCGTCAAACAAACCACCCAAAATAACAAGCAATATGCAATCTTAGACTTGCTCTATGTGACTGGGAAATAAACTTAATCGGTCAGAGTTGCCATTTTGTCAATCCAGCGGTGATGGGTTCGAATCCTGCAGATTCTAAATAATCGGCCACATTAGGGAATGTAATCCGATATCTTACAACATACAAATAGGTAGTTGGAATGCTAGATGAATATAACTTGACATATTTCACAATGCAGGGTGGGCATTGGCTCTTCAGAGATCCTGAATAAATTTTTAAAAATGCTATAATCGTTTTTGGCATGCTAAAAAATATTCTGGTAAAATTGAGTTAGAAACAGGAGCAATAAAAACAACAAATAAACACTCACGCAAATTTAACAGATTAATGATTGGCCACTATGTTGGGATAAATTTGAATCAATTTGAATACATTTGGATAAATTTGAATAAATGCATATAAACAATTAAAATGCTGTACGATAATAATGCAGTAGCAGTGACTAAAAAAAAAAAAAGTTGTATCGACTTCGGTTAAACATTACAGGCAAAAACTAAATTCTCAGAAAACCTTTAGATATATTATGCACAATAAATATTTTGAAAGACGTTTAATAAACTTTTGTACATATAACTTTTACATATAAATACATAACTGCCAGCGTACTTTATGTATGTAGAGGCAATGCCCAGTTGGGTACTGACTTAGGGTGGGGTTGAGTACTAAATATGAGGCGGTATTGCAGGTGTACAGGTTCACTGTTTTACACCCTGCGTTCATCAACTGCAGACAAAATTAAGAAAGCCAACAGATGACATGCTAAAAATCAATGCTGACTATATGAATATATGAATATATATAATAAAACAGTATGAATATGCATGGTGTAAAATCAAGGCGTGCCTTAATACATATATTTACATATAGGTTGGATTGTTTCGCTCGGTGCAGGAGAAGAAATTATTGTGGAAAACAGGATTTCCTGAAACAACAAAATTGCAAACGGCTATGTGTATAAATTGCACATTGTTAGTTGGGAATTAAAAAGAAAAAAAAAAAACCCGAATAATAATAGAATATAATCACCGATCTCACAGAGTGGCCTATCTAGTCTCTCCTCTTCCTCTAATGTACCACCTTTGCATGGAAACAAAACATGCTGAATGATGCAGTACAGATTGGAGCCAGGCAGTCAGGGGCTTCTCCTTGATGTCACAAAGCCCTCTGTTGACGACACCAGGATATTTACTAAAATGGATCCGCTCGGTCAATGTGAACACGAACCAACAACAACAGGGGTTACTTGGCGCTTGCTAGCGATGTCATGGAGCCCTCTAGTGACGATATCGAAGCCCGGTGGCCGTGGAGCTCAGCTAGCGACGATGTGTTGAACAGCTTGTAGTAGCCCATGCTGGGTATGGACAGGTCCAGGTCATCAAGCATGATCTGCGCAACACCCATGAACACTTTCCTGTCCATCCGGCCAAAGTCAGCCCACACCGTGATCTGGAAAGTTGAAAGATGATTACAATTATTCACCCAGAGGTCAATTTCATGTCACCTAGAGGTCAATTTCAGGTCACTCAGAGGTTAATTTTAGGTCACCTAGAGGTTAATTTCAATCACTCAGAGGTCAATTTCAGGTCATCCATTGGTCAATTCCAAGTCATCCATAGGTCAATTCCAAGTCACCCAACGGTCAATTCCAGGTCACCCAGAGCAGAGATCAATCCCAGGTCACATTGAGGTCAATACCAGGTCACCAAGCAGCCAATCTAAGGTCTAAGAACACCCTCTTAAATATTGCCTGAAGGTCAGATAAGAGAGGACACCCAGAGCTTGTCCTAGAGCTCTACCCTCCAAGGTTCCCATGAAGTCCACCAAGGCACACCTAGGCACCCACCCACCTGCAGTATCTTGCCGTGATAGTCCTCCTCAAACTGTAGCACCTGTTGATAAAGAGGGTCCAGGGTTCTCCGGGCAATCTTCGTCTTCTTCTTGCCAACACAGCGTTTGCCATCCATGAGATACACCTTGACGTAGGGGGCTGTGGTAGGGGGAGAGAAACACCAACAAAGCTTTCTTACTATTAATGCAGCAGCGGGGCGCAGTGGTATAAAGGCAGGTAGGTGTATAGGTAAATCAGCAAATAGTTGAGGGAATGCTACGTTGCCTGGGGGGAGCCTCAGAAGAACCCCCCCCCCAACATCCAGAAGCTGTGGTTTTTCTACCCAGGTGTATAAATGGGTATCCCATCCATGGAAAGAAGTAAGTCTCCCACTTGCTTCTTGCTATGAGAGTACTGGAGTTAAGCTTCGGCAAGATGACCCACCCATGTTTGTTTTCTCTCTCCAACTCAAAGACATACCTGGTAGCATCTTTGTGGGTGATTTTGCCATCAACCCCCTGGCACGGATGATCTCCACTTCGAGCAAACCTCTCTTGTCTTGAAGACCGATCTGAATATGGCCCAGACACGGCGATCCTAGCACCTGGCGACCGACGAGCTGCGCCGGGCCCAGTCCTTCCAGGAAGCCGTCAAATTGACCCTCGGGGCCCAGACGGAAGCTGCCAGGCAACCACAGTCTAAAGGAAGGAAAACAAAAACAAGTTGGGCATATTTGAACTACTGCCGACAAAACAAACAACCGCAACGTGCCGTAGTTTGAGCCAATATCAGTCAAAGTAAAGCACCATTGCGCTTATACCTTATTGAGCGCCCTCCACTTACTGGCTAGAACTGTCGCTGCTGAAGCTACACACACTACCGTCCGTACTCTCACGGCTAGCCTGCTTCTGGAGGCGATTACGCATCTCCACAGCTAACCCGACCTCTTCACTCCGTGATACAGTACTCCTTGGCTTCTTACCTATAGAAGGTCATAAAGTCAAAGGTCACCACAAGTAAGAATATTTTAGAAGTCAAAATGTAAAAAAATGATCATATATGTTGTAAATAATTGAATGTTATAAAAGAATAAAGGATCCATAAAAGAAGAAAGGGTCCATAAAGGAATCAAGGGTCCATAAAGGAATCAAGGGTCCACGAAGGAATCAAGGGTCCATAAAAGTTCAAAGAGGAAACCTTGCTTTATAAAGATTTTTGTTGTTGTTAACATTTGGTGTTTTGTTTCATTGACTGCTTTAGACCACTAGACCAAAAGCAGAAGCAATTGTATGTCGCATCCTACCAGCCAAGTTGGACGTGCTATTGCTCTTCTTGGACAGGCCGACGAGTGAGGCCATCTTGTAACCGATGCTGGCCCTTCGCTTCTTGCCCTCTATTATGTTGGTGTCTGCTGCCGAGTCCGATATGCTGCCCTCGTTGTGGTCATACATGTACATGTCAGCGCTGCTGTTGCTGCGATTCAGGGGCTTCTTCAGGGGAGCCGACTCTTGCATTTTCGCAGTAAAGGCACTGTCAATAAAAACAACAACCATCAAGATGACGTGCCATTCCTAGCAGCTTCTAAGCAGCATTCCTACTCCACATTTACACATATCATCACTCTTTACAACAAAGGTTCATAGTCAATCTTAGCACCCGTATTTCAGTAAGCTACATCAATAGCCATTATTTAATCATAATACAAGCAGGTCTTCATTTAATAACTCATGCACTTTTCACAAAAAGAAAACCATAATCTATGTATTTAACCATTAAAACCGTTTCCAAATTAATTCCTATCTAACTCACCATGATGGCAACGTAGAGTTTATCCACTAAGGCACAAACAAAAACTTCTTAAAAAAAACCCACACACGACAGCTAAGACACTATCACGCAACTCCAAACTAAGTAAGGCTCCTGTATAATACAGTCCTGGAAACCACTGCCAACACTACAAAACTGCACACTGAAATGGTCACATTCAACTTGCATAAGCCATAGACATCGACTAAATGGCTTTGCCAACTGTGAAACTTAATATTCAATACTTGGCTATTAATCAACTCATATTATTGATACCTGGTGCTCCATTTGTTTGAATAAAAATACCAATTTCATACACAAAAACATAAAACAGCTAACCTTCATAAATATAAGGAACAGATGTGCAATGGTATCAGGCAATATGCAAAACGATTCAACACGCAAACATAACAAAATGCTTAGGTCTAGTTTCTTGTTGCCTGGTAAACAAAAATTAAGGGTATATGGCAAGATTTAAAGGATGAGTTTAAGGATTTACGAGTTTCACCTTGAAAATAATTTTAAATTTTTAGACGGTTTACTTAAAAGTGCAAATAATGGTTATATTCTTGTCAGCTCTCACTAGAAATGGCAACCCCATGGTCATTTCTGAAAGTTCTTTACAAGTTTGATATCGGTTACTCAGTTGGTATATTTTGTTTTTATCAAATTTTACAGAAGGCTAATTTTAAAAAGAATAAAGAAATATATCCTATACAATCAATACCTCAAGTAGCATAACATTTATAAGTTACTTTACATTATATCCAAGGCATACATACTGTTACAAAACATAAAATTCCTAACCCTAACACTAACCCCCATATGGAATGTTTAGTTGTTTAGCAAGTCGTGTGTGTATTGTGCTCAAGTGGCCCCCAGTAATGTAATGTATATTATTGAATGGTCTATTGATCCGTAACGGCAGTGCATTTTGAAAGCAAATTAACATAAATATGGCAGATGGAACAACATTTATCGGATGAGTGCATATATACACTGGCATTTTAAATATTGTGGTGTCGCATTCCAGCACTAGACGATTATACTTTTCGTTATTGTGTACAATTTCAAACGAAATTTCATCGAAATCGCTTGTGTCAAATATCAGTAGATCCCGTGCTGATCGTTCGTTATGTAAATCAGCAGCCATTACCGAAGATAGCTATTATGGGATGTCCAGGGGCGACCAATTAACTACTAGACTACAGATCTACTCTATCATGGCAACAGTGAGAAAAACCACAAGATATAAGTTGCCAGCTTAATCGTCAGAATTTCTGAATAACTGAATAACAAAATTATCCGTGTAAACTAATATCAACATTGATGACTGGCAAAAAATGAAAGTAAAAATCTTATTGCGTTTTATTTGGAGGCAGTTGCGACCTTTGATATGTTAACCTTTCCCCCCTACTATTGGGAAGTATGCTTGAATGCCTGCCCACCATTGTCAAGTTAACTCGACAGTGCACATCATGCCTGCACACCATTGTCGAGTTAACTTGACAGTGCACATCAAGCCTGCACAATATTGTTGAGTAAACTTGACAGTGCACAGCACATCATGCCTGCCCACCATTGTCAAGTTAACTTGACAGTGCACATCATGCCTGCACACCATTGTCGAGTAAACTTGACAGTGCACATCATGCCTGCACACCATTGTCGAGTTAACTTGACAGTGCACATCTCGCCTGCCCACCATTGTCATACATGTATGTACATGTACAGTGCCGTGTGCATTTGATGTACTGAGTGACGATGGTAATATCATATGTGCCGTAGCATGGGAAAACCATAATGAAAATTATGAGAAGTTCGTTGGAATGAGGTAAAGCAGGTTCTTCACATAAAAATGCTTATGCACGGTATTATTCAAATTGGATGAAAGATTCCAAAATATTACAGATTATAAAATCGAACTGGTTACCCTGGCTGCCACACATAATATTCTAACAAGCTAACCTGAGTTTTCCCTGGAAACATTTCACGGTAAATGCTTGACGACTGACGCACACCGCGTCACTCCCTTACCTCAATTTCCTTGTGGGTCTCCTCTCAGACTGCGTGGAGAAAGCGCTGGCTGTGCTGGCCTGCGTGATGGCCGACACGTCACTGGTGCTGGACACGTTGCTGTCAGAGGACTTGACGGAGATGTTGTCGGGGCTCTGCTTCCTTCTAGGGTGGGGAGGGGCATCATGGGTGGGGCCACCACCGCCGCTGGCGATGGACGAACCGTGAGGGGAGAGGGTGTTGGCCGACACGGGCTGCTTGTACTGGTTCAGTTTCATCTTGAGTTTGATCTGGCGAGCTCGCTCTTCAATCTCTGCCGTACCTTGAAACAAAAAATATGGATCATGAAAGGGAATTAATGTGGTCGAACAGGAACAGGAACAGACGATGTGCATGCTGATTGGTGTCTGTCCTTGGAAGGTGTTTATCATACACTTAAAACGATGCAACGATCAGAAAGGTCAGTTGCGTTCGAAGGATGTGCACCTCAAAGTCAGTTGCATCTTGCCAAATCAAACCTGCTATCGAGAAGGTTGTTGTCGTCCAAACATGCTACCTCATACAAATGATCCCACAGAGACAGTTTTTAGAGTTTTTAGTCCCTACCGGACCTCTCTGATCTGCAGGGACGTCTCCTGCGTATACGCTACAGACCTTAGTGAGGGGGATAGGTTACAGGGCTTCTCTCTAAGAATTAAAAAACAGATAAACCCACTCGTCCTCACCTTTGTCCGATTTGAGATACGGTGGGACCTGCGGAAGTTGTCTGTGTTTGCGCGGCGTGGAAGGCGTCGATACAGGACTCCCTCTACCCCCGTGCACGGGAGAATTAGGCAGACTGCTGGTGTCTATTCCAGCGGGGATGGGTCGCGAGTGGGACCGGTACTGACGCTCAAAGTCCACCTCCCCCCGGGCTTCCGACCGCGTCCTCCGGTGAGTGTCACCGCCGTTATTCTGGTTCGGGTGGACGTCGCGGTCGTTGCGGCGACTTGGCGAGCGCGAGCGCCGACCGCTCTTTCGCTCGTAGTCGTAACCTACAGGCGGAGATAGCCCCCTGTGGGCGTGCTCTCCTCCGCGCATCATCTCGCGGTGGTCTACTATCTCGGGGTCGCGGGAGTCGCGGCGGTCACGGCGGTGGTCCTGATCGCGCAAATCTAGTTCGCGATCTGTCATGCCTCGGAGGTCGCGATCTTTCAAGTCCCTCGTGTCCCGCGATGTTCTGGAATCTCTGGACTCTCTGGGGTCCCTTTCCTTGGTGTTCCTTTCCCTGGTGTCCCTTTCCCTGGAATCCCGTTCCCTGGTATCACGTTCCCTGGTGTCCCGCTCTCTGTTGTCCCTGGTGTCCCGCTCTCTGTTGTCCCTGGTGTCCCGCTCTCTGTTGTCCCTGGTGTCCCTGACATCCCTGTCATCTCGTTCCCTGGTATCACGTTCCCTGATATCCATGATGTCCCCCCTGGTGTCCTGTGGTTCCCTTGCGTCGCGATCATGATTTCTCCCATCGTGTTCCCAGTTCCTGCGTTCGTGTTCCCTGGAGCTCCGCACCGTCGGCGACTGCCGGCTCTGCCCGACCCCGTCGTCGATGTAGTTCGTAAATCTCGAAGATGGCAGCGCCGCCGAGGGAGACACCATGGTGCCTGGCTCCATGCTCGTCCGACGCGTCGGAGAGGGGCTCCGGGGACGACTACGCGAGGCCCTCTCCGGGACGGCTAGCGTCGTAGCTGAGCCACGGCGCTCGCGCGTGTGGGACGATAACTCCTCCTGCTGGGGCGGTATGACTGGAAAGGAAAACAGATTGTACAAAGTTTATAGGTCAGATGCTTTCCACCACTTGCAATGTGCGTTTTACTCATATAAATGGAGTTCGTAATAAATGCAAGCAGCATTCGAAAAGATAAGGTTTAATTAATTTGTACATCAATAAAAAAACAAAGAGAAAGATTTGTGTTTCCAAACTTTGGAAGGGTACAGTACTCAGATCAAGGGGGGGAAATTAAATTATGATCTGATTATTACTGGGAGACTTACACCCATGTCTTATAGAACCTTCTAGGTACTAGGTCTGCAATCCCCTTACCTATTCCAGATCGGCGTTGGGCCGTCGGAGACCTGGGGCACTCCTGGTCACCGGGTATTGGTCGGTCATCTTCGCTGGCTGGAGGTGGGCTGCAGCTACTACCCAGAGAGGAAACACTGGCTCCATCACCTACGCCCACTACAGATGCGCCTGTTAACAAACAACAAATCAAGGTCAGGTTTGGCACAGCAGTAAGTTTCCTCGCCTTAGTCACTGTACGGGTCTCCCCGGGTTGGAATCCTGAATGTTGCCAACTGGGGTTTGGGACCCACCTCTCAAACTTTAACACTATATAGCTCCTAATCAGGTTTTGTCTTCCACGCATATTTCTGAATCAGTGAGACTACAGAGGGCGCTACAAAACAACTAACGATAATGATTTTTATGAAGGGTAGCGGAGGGGTGATAATAGTGTTTACTTGGCCTATCACCTTCAATAACAGGTGGCGTAGGGCAACGCTCAATGAACGAGGAAGCGCCGTCGCTGTTAGTGACTACTGATGAGCCTACAAGTAGTAGTAATAAGGGAGAGGGCACAGGGAGAATCAAACACAACAGTGTAATCAGGGCAGGATTTTGGAGATTAAAAATACAACTATTATTTTTTTTTTTTTTTTTTTAAAGATCTGTACTACATTTGTCTATAAAATGTTTACTTTTTTTATTTTAAAAAACTAGAGCCACATTTTTAGTGGATTTTGAAGGCGGAATAAATTTTTTTTTTAATACTGGTATATAAAACATTAAACTGAAAAGAAAATGATTTGTAAGCAATTTACAAAAATTGAATTGCAGGCGTGATTTTCATAGAGACATTAATGTTTCTTTTCAGCCAAATCAATATCATCGTAGTGTTGTCTTCATAAATATTAAATTATTTAAATATTCTAAAGGTTTTCAGATCCAAACTTTGTCTACACTCATTTTCGTTCAGTACTACAATCAACTTTGTTGATGCTTAAAAGGGACACTATCAGTTCCAAAAAGGCCACTCACCGCTAATGACGCCGATCCCGTCATCAAAATCAGAAAACTCGCTGTCGTTTCCACTCCGCCCCACGGGCGTGACCGGAGACGAGACCTTCTCGCGACTTCCCTCTCCCCCTCCCCCGACGGTGGCATCCCTGCGAGGGCACTTCATCTGGTGTCGCTGAGGGCTGGGAGAGACGGGCGGGAGGGGGGTCTGCTTGTTGTGGCTTCGTAGGGAGTACCAGTGAGACTCGTCGTCGAGAGGTACCGACTCTAGACTCATGATCACCTGAAGGGTGATGCAAGAAATGTACAGCGTGGTGTCCCTTGTTACACTGATAAGTTTGTTACAAAACCTGCACAGCCTTGTCAAGTTTATACATCAACAAAATTGTGCTACTCACAAAAGCATTGATCTCTCCGTAAATGTGACACAAAGCTTAAAACTGAAACATAAACACAATTCGACACATACCTCCCCAAGAAACTCTTTAGCACCATAGTGTTCAAAGTCCCAGACGGTGACCTCCAAGGTGTGACCTTTGAACTCTGACCTCTTGAGGGAGCCATACAGGAAGGTCTGATTCCACTTGGGATTGACGGTTTTGTGGAGTGTTTTAGTTCGGCGTTTACTTTCCTCACTGCGGAGAAATACAACAATTAATGTTTCAATGGCATAGCTGCAAAAACTTAATTAGCAGGAAAAAGCAGACAGAGAAAGACTTTGTACTGTTGTCTATGCTAAAGCTGAGATCCAAAGAAAGAAAAAAAAGTGAGCAGTGGAAGACTGTGCTGATTTTTAGGAGAGGTTTACATACTCTGTAGCTGGTGAACCCCCAAAAGAGGAAAGATCGGGTAGAGAAAGATTTTGTACTGGTTTCTTTTGTCATAGTTTTCAATCACAAAACTGAAAAACCTCAAAAATAAAATAACAAGAGTGGGCAGAGAAAGACAGTGGTGTTTTTTTTCGGGGGGGGGGGGGGGGGGGGGGGGGGGGTAGTTTAAATAAAAAAAAATG
>JAVCKS010005804.1:0-18107 GCA_032273685.1 Pteraster tesselatus | reverse complement strand
CCCCCCCCCCCCCCCCCCCCCCCCCCCCCCCCCCCCGAGGCACTGCCCGCGTACGTCCCGGCGGCGCTGCTGATTGGCGCATTTCTTAATCTGTTTCTGGATATATTTGCGATGGCTAAGTACAAGTGCATCAGGTTGTTGCTGGCAGGTGGTCGTACAAAGTCTGTCCTACAAGAGGCTACATATTCACCGGTCCACCGTCATACATAAAACAAACCATCGTTATCATATTCGACAATATAATACGTGTGCGAATCGACCAGTGTAGGTCTGTGAGAAACCGGTGCGTCCAGCAGTTTCTTGTTTTGGTTTTAAAATGTGCTTTATAGATAAATGAATTAGGCTCACTCTCTGCAGATGCACAGTTCTCATAATCCACCGTGCACTGGTACTTGCACACAACGAACTCTGGGCTCAAGCTATAGCTATACTGATTAGTGGCAGAACAAATACGTCAGTACAGAATTTAAAGGTGCCAACAACATTGTGGTTATTGCACATTTTTCGATTGATCAGGCTTTACAAATTGAAACAAGTATTGACTTAAATTTTAGTTTATGATAAAAACAAATGTTAAGAACATAAAATACGAGCACTGCTAGGACATAATGAACACAGCTTTCTACCGCTGCTAGATTTACATGAGACTGTACACAAACGCATAATATACACACAACGAATGCCTGTATTTCCTGACTATAAGTTTTTATTAAATAAAAATGCGTATTACACAGTTATGACAAAGTTACAATATCAAATTATCGTAGTTTTGAAACTACTTTCATCGTCTTCGAGGCACATAAAGCTTGCTACAATGCAAGGATACCCGGGCAGGGTAAATTATCTGTCAGCAGACAGATTTAGGCCTATGCCTGCTAATACAGCAAAACACAACTGTTGGTGTTTCTAATTTTAAACGATGACACAAATTTACCAATATTGTTCTGGAAAAGCTCGCTCCAAAACCAGATGTACACCGTATACACTATTGACCCTTGTAATTTCCAATTGTTGCGTTCTTGTTGGAGACCTGACTATGGAGAAAAAACCATGAAGTGTTAATTTTTTTTTATAGTATATACTTGCATATCATGTTTACCTTAACATATTTGTCACGAGTGTCACAAATCTAGAGAAAGTTGTTGTTCAAGGTCAGGGTACAGTCGCACTTTGCAGGCCATATTGTTTTCTTTCAAAAGGACCCAACATACGTACTACATACAGTAGACTATGAAAATATACCTTTTATTTACGGTGAAACATGTAAATATCTTATTAAAAGAATCGTTTATTCTGTACAAACTAAAATATATCGTACTTCAGCACCATACGAGCGGGCGGTTTGACCCTGGCCTAGGGGATATGTTGAGCCGCAAAGCGAATTCTAAACTATGAACGGCCTCGTGTGGGTGTGTGTGGGTGTTTGAGTCTGTTCGTCCGCAGAACATTTATGCTAGAGTGTCCCCTCTGTACAAAACAACACACCACCACCACCACCGCTGCTCATAACGTAGGTGAATAGGAGACACAGCGATCAATTATGGGTGGCTCGAGTACACGGGTTGCTAGTTGGAAATCAATCTTTATTACTTATAGAAAAATACAACGAAACGAATAGTGCATGTCGTGTCCAAGCCTGGGGGAATGGCCCACTGATCTTGCCACCTAAGCAAAAAGTGAAACCATCTGTTCCTTGCTCTATGGTGAAACCGAGAACAGAATAAAAAAGAAAGCATAGGATATGTCACATCTCACTCTGCAAAACATCAGGACACAATACGATAATTAATTATTACAAACAAACAAATGTTATACAAAAGGCTCCTACCTAAAAATTTAAGACACTAGCTTGTAATATCTCGAATTTGCAATTTATTTGTAATGTTGTCCCCGCCAGTCTCATTTGTAACGTGGGTATATGCCCAAACTAGGCAGAATCTGGCACAGCTATACCACATTGCATTGCTAATACACATACATCGTATGTTTAAAATGTTCTGTACAGCTTCTAACTGAAATGTTATCCATAAAGCGGCATTGTGCAATTAAGTGCAGGGGTCTCATACTAAAACAAACCGCACATATTTGCCGTTTTGAGGAACGGCCGAATCACCCACGTAAATCACCAACACATGGAGCCTATATCGCTCGTTTGCCGGAATTAAAACTCTTCAAATTGGCCTCTTGTCTTAAAATTGTTTTGGATTTGACATACCGTACATCCAACGTCACATTTATGTATTTTTTCCATCTATACGTTACTAATTAGTATTTTGATGAAGAAAATCCTTTCAAACAGAAACCACAAACAAGATCTACCAGACCCCAACCAGTCACAAGATACCGGCAATGTGCGCATTTGTTTTGCTCAACATTCAAAAAGGTTTCGAAATACAATATTCGAAATATAAAATACTATTACTAATACTATTGTGTTGATGAAAAAAATACTTTCAACCAAGAAAAGAAAAATGATCTACTAGACCGCAACCATGTCACAACGTACCGGCAAGGTGCGCATATATGTTTTGCTCAACATCAACAGCCAAAAAGGCTTCGAAATATAATTTCAACTGTTGAAAATACAAACACGAGAATGTACTTAATTGGCACTCAATTTGCATATAAATATCTTAATACAAATAACATTCACAAACATGTACAATTCATAATGTGTATATAACATAGCCATATATATAACGCAAACAGTTAAAAAGGCCACGTGCTAAACTAAACCCATTTTGTAGTAACAAATATATATTTCATGCTTCAACATTATACACATATCCATCAAATACAGGCACAAACACTAGGCCCAGCCTTGATATTGTGTAGAAATATAGTATAAAACGGAATACTATACATGCAAAGACATAACACGAATGAATACACTTTTGTTGGTTGTACACTATTCCACTTCCTTCAAGAACATACACCACCACAAACTAATAATAACAAACCAATTTTATACAGAAGTTTCCAGCGTAACATAAAATATGCCACTTTTAAAACATAAGCTCACTGTTAATATATCTCGGATTTGAATTTTTTTTCAAGGTACATTATACACACAAGTATCAAACGGAATAACACAAATAAATACACCTTTTTGTAGCACAACTTATATATCATGGAAGAAAGAACACCTCTTCCTCCATGAATATACCTCACTGTGGTTTATGTTATATAAATAAAGAAAACTACACAATTAATGAGGAAATTATACAAAACAGTTTGCTTAATTAAAATAAATTTACACTCGTCGTCTGAATACGATTTAGCTTAAAACAATAATTTAAAAAGCGTCCAACGCTATTCTGTTAAAAAAGACCAATACGGAAAGTACTATAATAATTGAATACAATGACAGAAATTAAAAATGTTAACGCCCTAACACTGTAATTGTTCGTGGCTTGGGGAGGCACATTGAAATATTCTTTTAAATGTTGATTTGATAATTAGTTTTTACAGCATTTGCACAATGAATAATACTTGACAAAAGTAAAGGGCTGTACAGTCAATCCTCACAGCCTGTTAAATGAGTGGCCAATGACTATAGCCCCGAAAAATATTTAGGTTGCGTTATTGACAACAAAATTGGGGAAATCGTTGCAGTTCATACTGCCCTAAAAAATATTCTCAAAATCATTAATTCGTCCACATGTTGAATATTGCTGCTCTGTCTGTATGCGGGATATAAATCACATATCACGGTTGTAGATTGTATTCCAACACGCTATGCAAGATTCTTATAAAGCAAAGATCGACAGTCAAACTATGAATTTGTCTGAAATTGGACGGATTTATTCACCTTTGTAGCAAATATGCTACATGTACAATGATTTTGAAAAGATATTTATACAAAAGTTATTCCGACTGTGGGTAATAAAGGGTTAACCATCACTTGTCAGATAATATTTTCGCATTGTAAGGAGTCCAAGATTTTAAACAGGCTTATAAATGTTAATTCGTCAAGTAAATTTACTCCAGCCATTAGAGCAGGACGTTTACACCAGCGCTTGACCCCTTGACCTACAGTAGTGAAGGTGAGCAAAGAACTGCGCGGTGTGACCTGTCGACCCCTCACTTGAACGTTAAATGAAACTTGGCCAAGAAACGTATACTCCACGGCATTCCTCAGCTTTGAATTACGCGAAGAACTCGCATCAGATCCGACAAGACAGCCGCCATGATCTGGGCATGGCGCAGAAGCTGCTGCATCTCAGGGTCATGCAGACCCTTCCAACGAGTCTCGGTGGCGGCAGAAAGAGTCCGACTGAAACTAATGGCTACCTCCTTAACCTGAAGGGATAGATTGATAAAGGAAATAATCTCAACCACTCCGACCAAGTATTGCACGACATATAAATTATCGTTTAAAGATGTTCTGCCCGATTCCATCGCAGTCTAAAATAGGAAAGTATATCTTTAAGTCCCAACCAATGCAACAATAAGTACATACATGTACAAGGCGCAAGTCAGACATTAACATCAAGGAGGTCCAGTCCGGTTAAAAACCAATCCAAAAATATAGGTGGGGCCTTATAAAATTCCCAATTTATATGGCACCCAATGTAGGAAGGATTTTCACCATCTCATTTTTGCTAACAAAATCTTGGCAAATTATCATATTAGCGAAAATTATTATAAATCGAAATATGGGTCCTCGCTAAAAAAAAAAGGAGCTATGCGGACTGTAAATCAAGATACATGTATTCATGTATCTTTCATCCATGCTTCTCATCCTGTTTTCCAGAAATGAGCGAAGGTTACAGGAATAATTTTACCATCGAATCAACCGCTGTGCACCAAAACAGTACACAAGCATCTGGAAACATCGTACTATCTTTATTTATAATTGAAGAGGGGAAACTGTTACCTTCAATGCAAATCAAAGAAATGCTTTACTTTTTGCCAGTTTATACGAGGGCATGGAATTACCGGAATGTACCCATGGGTCATGTGGTATTTTATTCTACAGAACTGTGCGTGAGCAACATGCATTAGTAGGGTTTCAGAGTGTTTTATGTTATATGGTTCATGGAATTTGCTAAAAATCACAAAAAATAGGGGTAACCTCCTCCTAATAGTATTATTTTTTAGCAGTTTAGAAAAAATTATTTATTATAGCAAGACAGGTTCACTAAGTCTTACCTTATTACCAAGGTTAACTACCTGTAGTTTAGACACCATAATTCTCATCAACTTCTGCGCAGTCGAGAAAAGGCGAGCGAGTGTGTGCATACTCCCATTGATGCACTTGGCAAGCTGTTCCTCCGGCTGGCCCACAGTACTGACTAACACCTTCATGTTTGTAGTGAACTCTCTGACATCAGACACTAGAGATTCCTTGAAGCTCAAAAAATGGGAGCAATCGAAAGGCGTCACCTTGGTCTGCATGCATGTCTCCAATTCCCCGACCAGCATCTGGATGTCTCGGAGAGCTTCGGGTGCTGAAGCCACTCCATAATTTTTACTTTCTACATCCACAGAAGAGGTAGCAGTCGTGGATTTGGATTTGGACGGTGATGGAGGAATGAAGTGCTCGGGTAAAGCCCTGAGACGTGATTTTAAAGGTGGCGGTGAGATAGGAAGAGGGGGCGGGGAGGTGTCAGTGTCAGCACTTTTATCACTGCCGGGACTTGGGAGAGGTACGGGGGAGAAGAGATCCTCCAAGGATGATGAAGAGGATGATGGGTCTAATGCTGTTCGGGGGGATGCTGGGGGCTTGTTAGGTCGGGGGGATGCTGGGGGCTTGGTAGGTCGTGCTGGTGGGGACCGTTTCGGAAAGGATGCATTGATGGAGCCAGGACTGGGGAACTTCTGGGGGGATTTTGGAGGGGACACAAGCCGCCCTGTTGCTCGGCCTAGGGACTGGCTTTGCCTCAGCGGCTGATGATGTGACACGGGCTCGCCACTGACCGATTTTCTATTTTGCAAAGATGCAGGACGGTGTTTGAGACAAGCATCTTGTAGACTGCTGTCAAGCTCAAGCGAATTGGGCCGCTGAAGCCCTCCGACAGTTCTCAATAATTTTGAATCCCTGAATGTGGGTTCATTGTCATTTTTCTGGTCAAACATGGAAACATCATAAGAATCCTTACGAGACAAGGAGTGGAATGCCCGAAGGGGATGCGGCTTCTTGGATTGTTTTGGTGATGCTAGCCCGTTAGCGTCGCTACTGCTTTTGGAAAACAGTTTTGATCCGTGTAAGAAAGCCATTCTCCGTGTTGGAGACAGCAATTTGGCGAGAGTTGACGGGTTTGATGATGATATTGTATTCACATTCAAGTTCTTTTCCTTGGCCGAAGGAGTTAAACTTTTTTTAAGCCGGGCAGGTTTAGGAGGTGGGGTTGGTAGGCCCTTCCTAGCTGGCTTCCGAAAATCTGGAGAGTTTCCATCAGGATGTGCGTTGCTTTGTGGAATATGACACGTTCTTTCAGTTTCATCCCTGAACTGAACATCGGATAATGTTGGACCTGATACAGGTAAATATTTTCCCGTGTGTTCTTTGTTCTTAAGTGATAAATTGGTATCAATGGTATTGCGACTACAGACAAAAGATGAAGACCGCTTCATTTTCATTACTTCATCTTCAGCTCCTCTCATGAGCTGTCCCCCGTTGCCTTCACCGGGACTAACGGATTTTGAACAATCTTTTAGAGATATGGATCGTTTTATGATGATGTGTGTTTCCTCTTCCTCTCTGTCAGTTTGAACTGCCTTCCTACTGAATCCAGGAGAGTATTTCTTCCGTGGTGGAGGGGTGGGAAAGGTCGGGGATACAGTCACTGGCTTTATTCGGGGATTTGGACGCATCACGCCTTTCTCGGCATAAAGGCATGATGCATCAAAATCCCAACCTGCAAGGCTGCCCACACTCACTTGACGAGACACATTGGACTGAGAGCCTGGTTCGGGTGGAAATGCGGAGGAACTTTTGGTTTTGGATTCAGATTCTACACTGGCATGGGCGAGGCAACCTGGTTGTGATTCAGTCAACGATTTGGAAGTTTTAGCATCAAATTCTTCACCGTCCACAGCATCTGTGTGGTCCTCTCGAACTTCTTCTGGACTCGCTGGAAAATTCCCCAGGGAATCGTGTCTCTCCTGCATGTTTGCATCCTCTGCTTTCATTTCATATTCAGTTGTTACCACATGACTAACAACTCCCGGACATGACTGACAGAATCCGCTATCCTGACTTGGGATCATGACAACAGTCATTGCTTTGGTCCTCTCCTCTAGGGGTATCACAGTAGTAGAAGTCAGATCTCCCTTTTCTGCTGATACCCCTTGTGTCAGAGACTGCACCCTATTTGGAGGTTGTGGTGAATGGTGCCTCGGCAGACTGGATTCTGAAAACTCAGCCAATTTTTCACAATCGTCTTGACAGCTGTCTTGCCTGCTATCCACTATGTCCAAAACGCCGCACGGTTCACTTGTAAATCTTGCATCGTCTACGGCACCGAAATCAAAGTCTGAAACTGGTGGGGGAGGTATGACTGTTCTTAACAGCTCTTTGTCTAGATCATCAGACTTAACAAGAGGAGGAGGAGAAATTATCAATGCGGCAATTAGATCATCGATGCAACCCTCCTGGAGTCCAACATCCCGTGATATTGGACTATCGCTTGGCTTCTCTGTGCTCTCAGGGTCACTCAGATTCTGACTGCTGCCGCCGAGGGTTGATACACTGTCCGTGTCTGATCCCAAGCTGGAGCTGTTCAGAGGAAGGGTATTATCGAGGCTTTCGTCAGGGGTGTCTAGTGTAGGAGTGAGGTCATGCTTTGGGGATACCTGTTGAACGCTAATCATGCTGGAGTAATCGGACGATGAGTGGCCCAGGCTGGAAACATCTGAGGCACCATTGTCGTTTGTTTCAGAAGATATTGTCTCATTACCCGAGTCAGACCCACACTCCGGATCCTGACCGTGCACTTCCCTCTCCAGAGGTCGATCGCAGCAATCAAGGTTTACGTCCACAGTTTCAACGGCATCCAGCTCGTGGACCTCTTGGAAACTCTCGACGACGAGGGAGGATGGAAGATCGATGACGGACACAGGAACAGGTGAGCCTGTTGCCATCCCGATCAATGCCAAATTGGATGTGTTTACGTCTGCAAGACCCGGGGAAGAAATTTCAGTCCGTTCCCTGCCCGATGGCGAGTCTGCACTGCTAGTCGGCACTGCTTGAGTCAAGTCCACTATGTCACTATCCATGCTGGAACTGGAATATGACAATAGATAGCTTAGTGTCTTTTCATCGTGGGAATATGTAATTTCATCATTTGCCTTCGTTTGTTCAGAAGCGAGCATTGCTGAGCCCTTGGAGGTGTTGCTGCTCCCTGGTGATGTGTCATCCTCCGATCTGCTTTCCACCTCGTTGTCAAAATCGGCCTCGGAGGAAATCTCACCAACAGGTACTAGACTGTCATCGTTATATACGGTATAGTGCAAAAGCTTCACCTGTCCCTTGGGCGTTTTGCATTTGTTCGTGGGTGACACCATTGCCACATCATCACTCACGTGAAAATGCTCTGTCAGGGATTTCCCTTGAGGTGATATCTTGTCGCAGGCAGTGGCACCGTTGACAACCTCTGAATAGACACTGCTTTCGTCGGACCCATCGATCTTCATTTCTAACCTGTTCTCAGTGGGCTCTGAGGTAGTGTGCTTCGAATTGCAGCCAGGTGACTGAATACCATTGAACACATCGTCGATCATGTAAGCACGCTTCGTTTCGTCCAGGGTGGTATCAGCGATGACATCAGAGGCAGTCAGGTACGGACCTCCAATTTCTTCTTCGTCTTCCGTTTCTTCTTGTATTGCACTGTACGACAGGTCACTTCTATTCGGCTGACCACCAGCTGCTTCCAAAGGATGGAATCGCCCTTGAGATTTTAACCTGTAGAAAAACAATTCAAACAAACATTTATGTCTGAAATTATATTTTTCAGAAGTTTACCACTGCATTAGATCCCCTTTGAATAGCCATTGCCATGTGGTAGGATAGTATCCTCAGTTAGAGCAGATAACTGAACTGAGAACACAATACCAGTGGTATTCAAACAGCGGAGACGGCAGAGACGGATAAAATCCGAGCACAGACCAGCCGACCACTGCGGATACAGCGATTATCAGAAACACAGCTAAAGCCCTGTTCATATGCGAAAGCGAGATGCAAAACGAACAAAATTAGTTCATGAATTCACGAGGAATTTTATTTTATTAATATCAACCATCAGGCAGAGGCAAGGGGGAGGAGGGTGAGTAATGGTTGGGGGAGGGGGGGAGGGAAAGAGGGGGGGAGGGAGGAGGTGGGGGGGAGGAGGGGGAGAGGAGGAGGGGGGGAGAGGGGAGTGATAGTGGAGGGCGTAGGCACAAGAGCTTCACATGTGTGTCCCTTCCCTACAGGAGGTGCACTATTACAACTAACATCCATAAACTTGGCACACGGTATGCATATAGAAAATATCTCCGCAGGTTCGTTATTGGGATGTCTGCGGTCAAAGTCAAGGTCTACAATTGGCAGCATCTGGGAATGGGTGGTCGGACTTTCAGTAATGTTCATCCTCAAACTATCCACTCCTCTATGTTGCTCTGGTTTTATACGGAGATGTAATGGATATGTACAAGTTAGCAAAACTTATGTTTGTCTATGATGAACCCACCTGTTAATATACTGGACGTCGTCCTGATAAACAGGAGGCCCCGTTGACAAGTCAACAATGTGGTCCCCTTTCTCCATCCTGGTATTGCCCCACCATACCGTTCCCATATGCACATCCTCATTCTCCGATGAGCAATGGATAATCTCAGAGGACACATCAACAGGATAGTTCCACTCCGATGCAATAACGCGGTGCTTGCCTTTGTACACTGGTGCTGTCGACCAATTAGGAGAACAGGATTTTATTTAGTGTGAAGATATATATGTGACCGGCTCCATAAAAATGGGTATTATGGGACAAAATAAAAACAAATTGAGTTACATAGGTAGCTGAATCGGTTACAAAGTCAAATTGCAACTGATTTCATATGGTTTGTTCTTGAAATACACTGTTTAATTATATGCAAACATTATTTTATATGTAGGTTTATGAATTCTTTAACCAAAAAGTGCTTAAACCAAAAAGTGAATAATTCAGCAAACTATATGCAAACATCCAGACAAGTCATCTGTAAAATTGGATTAAAGAGATATATGCGTACATATATATATGCGCACAGAGGTATGTGCATATTTTATAAAGGAGCATTTTACAAGCTTTACAGTTATATCCAACATTATTTGTTTCAACCTTCACAAAAAGCATTCTGTGCTACTGAATTGGAACAGATGTTCCAAGTAGAGGGAATAGACCTCTTTAGCTTATTCAAACCACGTGTCATTCCCAAGAGTATAATTTCTTTGTTTAGGGGTTACTCACGAGAAGACGCATGAATATGGATAAAACCCAAACAAAAAATATTACTCTCAGGAGAGTGACACGTGGTCTAAAACTGGGGAAATATTATGCCCAATGTAAAGAGGTCTATTGAAAGTCATGATTATGTTTAACCCTTTCATTACTGGATATGTGTGTGTTGTACGTTTTCCAGTCGGGGAAACATACCCAATATGGCCCGGGTGTGAAAGGGTTAGGTTAGACACTTTACCACAGCAAGTGACATCTTAGCAATGTCTAGTCTCGAAACAGCAAGTGTGTTAATTGTTTCTAGAATTGTACATTATTGTGTTAATGAGGCAAATGCGTTTACAAATTGTCACCTGCTCTGCAAAAATGAGTCAAATGTCGATGACATTTTATTTGAGTTAGATATATGGCTGCAAATTTTGCATTTTTAGTTAAAAAGTTAGATCCTCTTTTGAACAAAACATACTAGGATATGATGTGTGTAAACCATTAGATACATTATACTATAGCTCTAATAAAGACTTCGCAACCTTTTGGGCAAGTAGGTCACAATTGTGAATGGTCACATTTTGGTTACATCATGCACATGTAATATACATGTACATTCACTAAACACGGTTTCTCATCTAGAATAGTCTGAAAAACACACCTTCGGTTTCTGTTGAGTAGTAGTGGTGGTTGGGTACCAGTGATCTGTTGCTGTCAACGAACAGTCGATAGTATCCGTTTACCAGTGTGACCATGTTGTACGCATCATCACGGCTTAAAAGTAATACTATTGGCTATTGGTAAGAGACGTGGAAAAAAAATATATATTACCAAAACTATCAAAAAGTGAAATATCTAACGTTATTTATTCGTCTGCTTATTAAAGTGGCTTGAGTTGGACACAGGTTTTTAGTTACAGTTTTAGAATTGGGTGTTAAAGCCCCAGAAGTTGTTGACATACACTGTCTACATGCACTGAATACATTTTTGCAACGTGCGCAATACTCTTCTCAAATGTCACTGATCAATTCATGTGCAGCTGTAACCCGCCCCCACAAAATTAGGTTTGCAACCTTCAGAAACATGTGTAAATATACAGCCGACAATTTTAATGACGCTTTTGCATTCACAAAGCTGTACTGGAAGACTTGCCGAGTACGAAAAAACGGCGTGGAATTTTGCTTTGAACTAACCTGCTCATTTCTTACTCCAATCTCCACTCGTAGGCAGTCGTCTTCAACAGGCAGCGGGCTCATCTGAATCTCAGTCAGTTGACTGAAGTCAGCCAATAGGGAGGTTGCCATACTAATGATTTCTGTGATACCGTACCTCGGACCTACCAGCACGGTGCAATAATAATCCACTAGTCGGCCGCTTTCCGAATGTGTCTGTCAGAAAGTACACAAATGTTTTACCGGGTGGGGTAAATAAATTTGCTTAAAAAGATCAAAACCCAAGTACTACCGCAATTGTGACAACCAATGTGACAATTAATTCACTACCAGCGTCAACTACGACCCATAGCCAGCCATGTTCTTGTACGAACATCATACAATCATCAACAGAGAGAAGATGACTCATCGGAACCTGTCTGGACTTGGAATTACACACGGGCTATTCTCCAACCGCAACAATGTTTGTTCTACAAACAAACTGGCATACTGCCAACCACTTCATTCATGAAATAATTAAGGACCATCCCTCCTCATTCCAACAATTCCTTCTACACTGCACCGTTGATAAGAAAATTACCTGAATTTGTTTCTATGGTAAACAATTGTTAGCACAAGCAAAAACCCTCCTCAAAAACTGCCTCGATTGGTGGGGCAAATTGTTATTGACGTACCACGGACAGACCTTACATGAACGTATAGCACATGGTAATACTGAATTTTCTTAAATGCCAAAGTATGACATTACGAAAGTACCGTACATTACAGTGTTGGGGGGGGGAGGGGAGGGTAAATTGTATAACCTGGCTGATTAGGTATATTTAGGGTAGTCGACTCACCATCATTGTACCATCGAAGAACATGCCACCGTATGATCTAAGATCACAAAGAATCTTTAGGTAGTGTAATTTCGCCTGTAACTCTGTCAGGTGCTGTAAGACAGTGAACAGACAGTAATAATGGTTACTCACGCAACAACTGCTACTAGTGTGAAGAGTTTTAGCAGTAGAGATATTCCTGGAGATCTGACACATTGGGTCATAAAAACCACAAAAATCCAGCAGGTTTTCTTAGAATGTATCTTGTATAAAGGTAAACTATTATATGCAATATCGGGAGTCTTGTTATGGTGATTGGAGAACACCAAAAAACTGTTTGAATACCGTAGGTTTTTTGTTTTTTTACATTAAATGATGTCGCTATAAATTTAGTTTTAGAATTGCAACAAAACAATGGTGGTTTCTCAAAGGAAAACCCCTGTTAAAACTCGTCCTCTGTCTGACCTTTTGGCCTGGTGTACAGAGACATTGGTTCTGCTTGAGGTACTGATTGACATATCTTCTCATCTCCTTGGGTTTCAGTTTCTTGGCAAAAGAAGCAGGAAAGAACGTCTCCAAACCATGCTCTCTCCTGCACAATCAATAAACAAACACACCAATTTCTGAATCAGCAGGAGCTTCTCAGAATTATATGCTGATATCTTGTGGACTAACAAAGAATTACACCAAAGAATACCTAGTCTTGTTTTAAGGTGATAGGAACTGACTACTTGTGTATTTGTGACCTGTCACCATGGTACAAGGATAAAGATGCACATTAAGAAATTTCAGATGTTGTATTTTTCTAAATTCAGTAGAAATTGACCTTTCTAACGGTATGTAACACTTCTAGATGTTTGCCCATCAGTATATGCAGAACAGAGTGTGTGAAAGACATTAGGTCCACCATGAAGTCAAAATTATAATTACAAGAAAACAGATTTCAAATAAAATTCACCAAATGATGCAGTGCAGAAATGTATGTCAATTTCCATAGAATTACCTTTTCTAATTATATTTTGATAATATAACCTTGGGCTATGCTGAAATATAAAATTAAATTTTCATCATGACTTTCAATAGTCATCCTGGATTTTGTGTTGACTGGTCACATTTAAGTACACATTGCACATGTTTAATCTACATGTATAATTTATCCCTCACAGCTTAAACAAGATGAATTTGCCTCTATACTTCGTCAACAAAAAAACCTTTGTTGCAAAAAAAAAAAAAACTAGGTCTACAAAGGCAATATAAGTAGGCTAACTTTGTCAATTTAGCAGTGTAAACTATATTGAATATTTTACCAAACCAATAATGGTACTGGGAGCTTCACATTCAAATGTGGTAGTGAGAATATAAGCAACCATTATGTTTAAATCATTTTACAGTTTGTACACGTACATGTACTACTATGTTCTTGTGTAATCCTTATACCACTGGCGACTAAAGTCAACAAAAAGCGGGCATACCAGTCAATGTTGCCTGCATTGTACACAAATAGCTGGTTCTCTTCTACTAGCCTTATTCCTAAATCATTTTGGTAGTGAAAGTCAAGTCCCGTTAACAGGTTCCAAAGAGGGCAAATAAATAATAAAATAATAATAATAGTTGTTGTTGTTTTTTGTTAAAGCAAATTTGTAGAGAGGGGAAAACACACAACGGGTGACATTGTACTTACTCCAAAGCTTTTAGGGAGATTTTGAATAACTGCTTGCTGGCTAGGACCTGCTGTTGGATGTGCAAGGCGGCGAGACAGGCGGCCTTGTCTGTTTCAATTTCCATCGAGAATCGTTCGTTGATGACGTCGTTGTAACACTGAAAGTTGCCAAAAGAAAAAGACTTGTAATTAGGCTTTTTAAACAAATCTTACACTTTATCTGCTGAAAAAATAGGATCTGGATCGAGTCATCTGTGAGGGGTGGCTGAAGGGTAGTTCCAACTCTTGAAGAGCAAATCAAATATCCCAAACTGTACTATATGTCACAAGAGGGCGCTCAACATGCACATTCATTTTAGGGTGTGGACGAAAGTCCACCTTAGACCGTGTTTTGTTATTTCTTTGAATTTTTGTGTTAACTATTTTGTTTAACAATTATTTAATAATTTCTAAGTTAGCTTGAGTACTGATCTCAGCTGGTGGAATGAAAGAATTCGGTTAGGTGAGGTAGCTTGAGGACGTGGCACAAAGACTCGCCTGGAGAAGCGTAATGAGCTCAATTGAAAAACCTTAAAACGAAGTATAAAATTTGATCTTGAGAAAGCGATAGCCAAGATATTTGTACCAGCAGTAGCTGAAATATATACAAGAAAGCGAGCACCAACCACTTGGCATATAATCTAAAACCAGGTCGTATAATTTCAACCTTTAGAGCCAGCCGAGGTTATTTAATTTTGTTTTTATTGAATTATAGCAGTAACTTATTAACAAATTGTAGAAGATTGGTTTTGTATACACTATACAACCTAAAAATGTATTTATCAAATTTGTAGGGCTCCTGAAAATGGTTTGACTGTTATTGCCGATATTCTAGCGAGAGCTGGATATGCCTCATGTGGCAATTTTTACAGGCAACTCAGAGGCAACTAACTGCACTGTTTGCATAATGAACACTTCAATGACACAGGAGACAAATTTCTGGTAGTTTCTCTGCATCACCAACAGAACATATGGAAATTAAAATGTGAATGTATTTTCTTCTTAGAGATTGCCTGGAACCGGTTGCCTGCAAATTGCCTCGTGTGACATGGCCCTAAGGGAGTACAGCCGGCACACTCCTGGTAACCAAGCCCATTTTTCAGAATGAACAATACAGAGTAAGCTTTTCATAAATGCTGAGGTTATACATTTGTGTAAAAGCATCCCGAGTCCCAGATTTTGGCACAGAATGTTGAGGACAGTGTATCCTTGGCCACACTTTTAGTATTTGTTAATAATAAAGTGAATTGCAATTAAATATATGCAACCTTTCACCACAAAACCAGGCTAAAGTTGCGCAAAGCTATTTTTCAGTTTGGTTATTCAAAGTCAAAATTTGAAATTGATTTAAAAATGTTTTCATGATTTGGCATGCATGTATTCTTTCCCCTACAACTTGAGATTTGACTAACAATGTAAGCAGGTAAACGGAAACCAATATTCAAATTGGCCATTAACATTCCATTTTTTAAAGATTTTTTTTAAAAATTGGATTAGTTCAAGCTAATAAATCGTAATAATTAGTAGGGTAATAAATCCATGGCATGACTATTGAGGCAAATCATGGAAGGCTCTTATTGGTGACGTTTGACAAAATCTTAAATTACAGTAACAAATTCAGCCTGATTAGTTGTCTATTTCTGTTTGGTAAGTTTTAATTCATAGTAAGTTTTAACTTCTGCACTCATTGGATTAATAGGTTCACAAGTTTAGGTGAAAGCATCTTAGTATTACTGGGTAAACTAGTCACCCATCCTAAGTTCTAAGCTTTTGAACGTAGTTACACAGTGCTTTTTGGTCAAGACAAACCTGTAGGTAGAAGTACTCAAAGGCTTTAGCATCCTTAGACAGGAGGTCAATTGCATCTCGGGGGGCAAAGGTCACTCGGAGAAGGCACTTTAGGTATTTACTGCAAGGCTTGTTGGCAATCTATAAATTCAAGAAGAAACCAAATCTAATTAAACCTCTTATAGATGGAAGCGAACACTCTCTTAGACCGAAATTAACCCCCTTTGCTCTTCAATGGAAAATTAAGGACACCGCCCTTGAGTGAACACGGCCCTCCATCCCTCTACAATGTCTTGGGTGAACACGCACAGTCCCAGCTCCCCCAACCCTATCTTGAGTGAACAGAGTCTCCATCGACCAACCCTGTCATGATTGAACACAGTCCCAATCGACCAACCACATCTTGGGTGAACACGTACAGCCCACATCCCATACCCTCACAGGTGAACAGACTCAATAACCACTTAGACATACGAACACAGTACATATCTTCCTTCAAGCACAACCATCTCACAATCCAATTCTAAATCTAGCACCGTTACACGTGAAGCAAATTTGTAAAAGAAAAAGATTGCATCAATGTTGGCATTCTAAAATATGCAGTAAATTAAGTCTGTAGTGATACAAAACCTACAAGAACACTGGTGCACGTGTGTGTGTGCAGGCAGACGTACAGGCAGACGAGTAGTCAGAGTAATCTACATGTATACCCCGAATACAAGACTTGTTTAATAGATTGTCAACATTTAAAATCCAGCATTAACAGAAATAGCAATATAAGGGAAAGGAGGCCGCTTGTAATCACAAGAGCACCGCTGTTTCTAGACTTATTACCTGAGTTAACGTCTCATCCTCTCGAAGAATGGTGAACTTTGACGATGGCGATTTCTCAATGTTTTGAACGACGAGGGAGAAATATTCAATATTGTGCAGAACCATCTTTTCCCTGAGACTCCTCAAGACATCCTAGCAGTACAGGGTGACACAAAAGACCAACCATCAAATATAGAAACAAGGTAGGTGCATTCCTTGTATGGAGAATAAACGTACCCTATCAACTTTATATCTACATTTTTACAAACACACTGACCACTCTATCATTCCTAGATGGATGACATATTTAAGTACTAGCGTAAATAACTGGATATAGGCAAAAGCCAATATGGATATAAAGTGCACAGGTGAATATGAAGGGTATTGTGCATATCAAGTGCAAGGGTCAATATGGATATATAAAGGACAAGGGTTATTATGGAAATAACGACAATGGATATTATAGAAAGTGCAAGGGTAATTATGGATATGGATATAAAGTGCAAGGGTCGTTATGGATACAGATTTAAAGTGCAAGGGTCATTATAGATCTAGATATATAGTGCGAGGGTGATTATGGAAATGGATATAAAGTGCAAGGGTGATTATGGATATGGTTATAAAGTGTGAGGGTAATTATGGATATGAATATAAAGTGCAAGGGTTATTATGGATATAGATATAAAGTGCACCTTACAGCTAGTCCCTCTGTTAGTTTACTCATCACCCTTCCCTACTTGTTAGCTTTCAGTTATCGTTTAACACTGAAGAAAAACACAAGTGTGTTTGAAATATTTGTAATGCATTAAAATCAATTTAGGGGTAGGGGAGGGGGTGTATGAAACTTTGACACCACATTACTTTAACCAACCAAATACTTCTACCAAATACCTTGACAGTTGTCTTGTTGTCGTACTTGAATGACTTGGTCTGGCCATTTTCCAGGTACACCTTAAGGACACTTGGTAAGTAGAGAAGGCTTGGTGATGGTTTACCCTAATGAGAAACAAATCAGAGAGATTTACCCTAATGAGAAGCAAAACATCTACAGAGCATGGAATGTCATGACCAAATAGCATCCCATTTCCTGAATAAGGACATCTCTCGCAAGAGTGGTGTCAGCCTAGACCTGCACTTGGGTAGCTGGGTAGCTCGGCAGCTTGCCACAACTGTTCCCACAAAACCTCATCGTAAGGTTCGGGTCCGGTGAGCATGCAGGTCATTCCTTGTGCGTATCGACATTATAAAAAAATAAAAAAAAACACCAATACCACTCAATAAAATCAGTCAAGTACCTAAAATCTGCCCCGTACCATATGTGACCTGTCACTACGAAACCAGGACAAAGTCGCCCAAAGCTATTTTTCAGTATGGCTATTGAAAGTCAAATTGAAAGGGGTAATCAATT
>JAVCKS010005781.1:0-13088 GCA_032273685.1 Pteraster tesselatus | reverse complement strand
CAAGGCCAGGGCCAATGGCTGGTTCCCTCATCAAGGCCAGGGCCAAGGGCTGGTTCCCTCATCAAGGCCAGGGCCAAAGGCTGGTTCCCTCATCAAGGCCAGGGCCAAAGGCTGGTTCCCTCATCAAGGCCAGGGCCAAGGGCTGGTTCCCTCATCAAGGCCAGGGCCAATGGCTGGTTCCCTCATCAAGGCCAGGGCCAAGGGCTGGTTCCCTCATCAAGGCCAGGGCCAAGGGCTAGTTCCCTCCTCAAGGCCAGGGCCAAGTTCCCTCATCAAGGCCAGGGCCAATGGCTGGTTCCCTCATCAAGGCTAGGGCCTGGTTCAATTGCCTTTCTAATGATAACATCCATATTCTATGGACTGTAAGGATTCTGAAACTGTTTTTCAATTTAAAATCGGACAAGTAGTAGTGGAAATATTTAGGCTTTAGTCTAGGATATTTAGGTCATTTCGTCGGACAAGGCGTATCATACATATGTTTACTGCGTACAAGAGAATAAAACCGGTGTCAACTACAGTAACATTGTTAATTGCCTCTAACTTTTTAATGCCTGGACATATATTTACATGTATCGGTACCAAATTGGCTATCCAGCTTTGATACATTAGATACTCCAATAAAAACTTCATTACATTTATTTGTTACTATACATGTACATGTAGCAACAATGTATCCAAGACAAGACTCGTGCACCGCCTGCGCCCGACTATGACATATACTTAAACCGCCTGTGCCCGACTGCATTGCACGTGCACCGCACACCCCGACTCGCGCACCCCGACTGTGACACACATGCACCGTGGGCCCCCGGCGTCAATACACGTGCACCGCGCACCCCTAGCTGCAACACACATGCACCGTGCGCAAATATACAATTCCTAAACAGGATTGTCACGTACTGCTTGTCACTCTCGTTTATTTTGATCAACATTTTTTTTAACAATCATTTTTGAAAAATAAAAATACATACCGGTAGTTAATAAAATTACTAGGGCCTACTGCAGTTTTCGGCCAGTTAAGATAATAAAAATAAGAATAAAAAAAAAGTTACAAATCTAAACATCAGTTTAGTATGGAATGCCAAAGCAGAATTAATTCAAGACACAAAAAATGTAGTTAAGTTTTTGTTTTATCGTCTATAGTTTTATAGTTTAGTGGAGGAATCGAACTCACCACCACCCTTCCTGCCGGCCATAAGGCCACTTGTTTGCTTCAAAGAAAATCACTGCAGATGCTTACAGATGTACATGTACACATCTGACGACACATTGGTCGAAAAGCTTGTATAATGACAATCCTGTTTGGAAATTGGAAATTCACGTCCAGCGCGACCACTTTGCTATGGGTCTGATTTGTTACTATAGCAAAAAAACTTACGTACATGTATACGGACTAATTACAACGCCGTCTAAAAGATCCGTCTAAAATGCACGAACCGACCAACAGCACACCGGGCCGACAGCAACACATGTGTAGCCCCAGACTACAACGCCCGTCCGATAGCAACATGTATACATGTACATGTATGTGTACATGTACGGTACACATCCAACCACAGCCATGACGTAAAAGGAGGCATGCACCGCCTGACTAAAATGTACGCACTACCCGACTGCGACTACCGGCCGACAGCAACAAACATACGCACACTAAAAATCACACTACAATCTATAAAAGCCTTCTGAATTACATAATACATGGCACCTGTTTTTGTAACAACCAGGCATAACAAAACAAAAAACGTGAAATAATCAGCACTTTTTCTTTGAAGTCACTATTTTGGCATTGTAGTCAGCCGATTTAGAAGTGACTCATGCACCAACAAAATGTTCAGAAATTAAATTTGTGCAACTTGTTGAATATCATTTTAGTTAGGAAACTTTTCTTCTTGCGGGGACGAAGCCGGGAAACCGGCATTTAGCACTTGATTATTTCCCCCAAAATAGTATATCATTTGAAATGTTATTTTTCTGGTCTTCTTTGTAATTGAAAAGTAAATGTATTTGTACTTGTAATTTCTTCAATTTTTTATTTTTTTAGTCAGACATAGTAATGCACTGACGCACGATAGAGCCTACTCACCTTTATAAAAATTGAGAGAAAGTCTGTATAGCTCAGGCAATGCGAATCCCCATTTTGCTTGAATTTCTTGTTCGACCTCTCCTCCGACTGAATCTGATGAAAAAGAAAGGCTAGACTCTGAGTGGTCGTTGGACAAAACGGCCGACTCTGCCATGTTTGTGTGCAGCCATACAATAACCGGCCACGTATTTCGTGTGTACTCAGACCGGTCTCTTGTTAGTCGTCTATCACGCTTTGCTAATACTAGGTAACTTTTTAAAAGCGAGGAACCCGACTGTATTGTTCGTAACTTCCAAGAATAATCTCTATGCTTCCAAGTTCCTGTCGTTTACTCAGCGCCCTCTTCTGCCATCATAATGCCCATTATGAGTCACGATACCTGGCCGTAGGCGGCGTGGATAGGGTTGTTGTCAATGGTTGTTGTGATGATGTCAAGCGATTTAAGATTGAGTACAAATAAATTACTTGGTGATCATCCTTTTTGGGGGGAAAAAGGAGGGCGGGCGGTTTTTTAAATTTTTTTTTCTTTCTTTATTTGTATCGTCGTGAAAAAGTGAGGAGGAGTGGTTTTTTTTTCCCAACAAACTTGATGAACTGGAAATGTTGTACGCACATTGTTTTTATTTAGTATTGAAATTTGAGACCAATAATTTTATTCAAACTGCATTGATTATTTAGTATTGAAATTTGAGACCAATAATGTTATTCAAACTGCATTGATAAAACAGTATGAGTATGCATGATGCATGCTGTACACAATACGTTATGCGATGCAATGCGGAGCCGGAGCGCGCCGGTCACGGGTCGCGGTGTGCATGCATTGCCCGTGCGCGTGCGGAAATCTATCATTTCCAAAATTCACCAACAGAGGGCGGGCTTTTCACTGTTTGTTCATCAACTCGCAGCAAGATGAATATTCATTGTCACAATCCTAGAATCTTGACAGTGTCTAGCTAATGTGAACTGCGCGGTGAGGATGGCACCATACTATTCAAGGATCGTAATGTACAACATTGAACAAAAGAGGACGCAAAGTTAGTATTCTGGGTCGGCGACCCGTGCGGTAGGTGGGATGCGCGCAATGCCGGCTAGCTGTGGCCGGCCACTGATCTCTATAGATCAGTGTGGCCGGCGAGTGGGAAAATAGATCGACATTTTTTCACAAAATAAAAGCGTACGGCAGGCATACACCCCCTCCCCTCGTGGGTCAAACCTAGCCCGCGAATTTGAAATGAGGTTTCACGTTTTATGGAGTTTTCTTCATTTTTTACGACAATTTTTCTAAAAATTAAAAATTAAAAATTAATCGGGCGGGTCGGGGCCCGTTTTGAGAGTCGGGCGGGGATGATCACCAAGTAATTTTTTTTAGTTGGCCTTAGTACACATGTACGCATTATATCTCTCCCACATATTTCGCTACGTGCTAGATTGTTTGTAGGTACTCGAGATAGTTTCCATCGAGACGAAATAGGCAGCGAAATTCCTGCGTTTATACAAATTCACATTGGGAAGTCATAGCTAAGGAGGACTCGCGGCAAAACCATAATACATGTAATATTTACCGCGTAGCGGGCGAGGGAATCATATCGAGCTCGGAGTGGATCATAAATACCCCAGCTTTAACTCAATTGCCTCAAAATCAATTTGGATCTGATGTTTTCATTAAATAAACATTTCATCACATACAAAATAAAGCATAAAACATAATTATTTGTCCGACATGTTTTTACTTCCAGCCAAGTTTGCCCAAAAATAAATAATCCATAACTATGATCATGAATGGATCTTTCGTGTTTCATGATCCAGAGTGTCCAACCACGCCGGTATCAACCTACCGCCTATACGGCATACCCAAATTGTGAAAGCAAAAGTGCCACCCTGGCGAAAGCAAAAGCGCCACGCCGGCGAAGGCCAAAGCGCCACGCCGGCGAAAGCCAAAGCGTCCATCGGAAGCAAAAACTACGGAGCATGTGGAGGTGCCATTCAACTTGTTGAGTTCCCGAGATAATCTCCCGAGACGAATACAACGAGAAAGATGTCGACATCCTGAGATAATATCACGGGATGACAACACTCCAATAGTAGGATGTCGTCGGGATTCAGGATTTTCAAACAAAATCGCGGTAATCCCGACGAAATCGGGATGGGGGAATTGGGCACACTGCATGGTCATAATGTAACCAACTAACTAAAACCAACAATAGTTTGCAATACATTTGTATAGGGCTGAGTTTGGTAGCACTTCTCATTGCAGTGAGTTCTGAGTTTAATAACAACAAATTACTAGCTTATTTTGTGTGCATGACTGGAAACAGCGCGAAAATTATTATTTTGGTGAGTGTACGCTTTGATATGTTCAGAAGTATGCATTCATAATTTATTGTGGATAAAACATATTATTGTTAACACCAATAGTGTGAGGAATTGGGCATTAAACCGCTCAACGTTTTGCGTATTATAATTGTGTCGATAGGAACTATTTCCCGAGTCGTCGCGCAGAGTAGGAATTTTGGGCATGCTCAATTAACCTCGCCAGAGGTGAGGTTATTAACTTCGCCAGAGGTGAGGTTATTAACCTCAACCTCGCCAGAGGTGAGGTTATTGCGTTTGGGTGCGTCTGTCTGTCTGTCCGCTCGCATATTTAAAAAACCGTCGGCCGGATTAATTTCACACAAGGAAGGTTGTGTCCGTGGCTCGGTCCTCCTTGAGTTTGGCCCAGATCGGTCAAAGGTCAAGTTAAGGAAAATCGAAAGCTCGTTTATGTCAATATTTTTGTCAATGGAGGGCGCTATCATGGCGAGGTTCTGCAATCTCTGATTGTCTTGTTAACAGGAAATCTTGTAATTCAATTGGTTTTACATGTTAACCCATTAGACCTAGGTGTGGGGGATGGCTTGTGCAGTAAAGCGCTCGCCTCATGGTCCCAAGAACGTGAAGTTTAAGTCCACGGCAGGGCCTCCCGAAGTCTACCCACTTGATGAAACTAACACCCCCTTCCGAGTTTGCAGTGCGTCGGAGATGCATAACATGTTTGGGGAGAACGATTTGCGTTCCGGCCGACACTTTATTGTGAAGGTGCGATATGTATAGAGGGCAGTTATCTGCCTCTATGGTCGTATAATCGTCAGGATGTTTCGTACCTATGCTGAGTTAAGATATTATTGCGTCTCACGTTACAATAAATACTCGTTTTATTGAAATAATATTTCTGATGAGTGAGCGTGGAATGCTATACTAATCTATACGCCAATATTTATTTTCTCATTTCAGATAAAGACATCATTATAATCTGGTAGTCTGTTGTATTGTTCTTTAAAACTGCCAATCTAAGGTTTATAGCACTAGTAGCATGTTACTTATGTTACATGAATTCCCTATCGATATTTTGAATTCGTCCCCAAACATCGTCGAGCTTAATTCTTAATTTGAATTTCAAAAACTCACTATTAAATTTCATTTAAGGTGCAGTATAATTGAAAGTTGGCCAATGATTACATGATTAGATTAGGGGTATTCCAAAAAAAAAAAACCACTACAGGCAATGAGCTAAAACACACCAGTTGCATTTATTAGTAAGTTTACATCCTTGAGGACACTATGAAATTGCTATTTAATTGATGCACAAAAATCCATTACCTCTAAACTCATTTACAAATTGTATTGTACATGAAAGACATAATAACTATATATTTTGTCGGTAGTCTATATATAGGCTAGTGTTAAAAAACAATAGAGCACAATAGTTTACCTTGTTATAGTGGACAATTTCCATTGCTGGTTTCTTAAGGTAATAATAAACCAGACAAAAAAACCCAATGAGTTTCTTTTGTAGTACAAAATATGATCATAATTATAAACATTATACCAAATACGACCAAACCAATTTGGTACATGTAGTTTTAGCCTTATTAGCTGTAAAGTTAAATGTACTTCGTCAATTAATAACACAGTTTAAAATACTTTGTTACTAAATTATAATTAATTAATTCAATGCCACTAATCTTACTGGCTTTTGGGGTATTCAATATCACCTGAAAGCTCAAAAGCTTTGGTAAATCAATTCAGTGTTTTAATTGATTTTACTACTCAGCTTAGGAAAAAAACGTGCACATTTAAATGATGCACTTCATGAAATTTATTTTGAATTATATGTAAATGTTATGAAAAATGCAATGCCATTTTTTCATACACTTTTTTATAACGATTACAGGAGTACCACAGTTTATTCATACATTCAAGATTTCATGGCAGAAATGAAGAAGAAATCTGTCAAGGTTAGTCATCTTTAATTGTTATACATTGTACTTAACTTTGTTCAACTAGTTGTGGATGAATGCAATATAATAGCATGAGTAGGGGTTGTGTCGTCATTTTGACCTATGACCTTTTTTTATTAATTGGTGGCATTTCGTAATTAGGTGGTATTTAAAAAAAACAAATTCACATATATATTCACAATTATGTTTTAAACAAATACAAAGTTTGGATTTTTTGAGTAACCTTGTCCTTTAAATAAAATAAACTGCCAAGAGGGCAGAATATCCCGGGATTTTCATCCTTTTGTACACTGAACATGTTCACATAATAGTGCAATATCTTAATGAGCCACCCCTCATTTATTTTTATTTTGCTTCTAGTAGCTATACAAACTTTTTTTTTAAAGTAGACTAATAGTTCTCCTGGCTTCTTGAAGGCAGGGAACATTTTCGTCAGTATCGCGCTAAATTGCTACACAAAACTGAAAGTGCATCGCGCACAATCGCGATCCATTCATGGGCATGACAAATATTAAAATACCTTCCGACGCACGCGAGTCCAAATAGTGACCTGCCGAAAGTGTTCATAATGGTCAGAATGTGTTTTTGTAACTTGACTTTCGCGTAAATAATTCGTTTTTGCGAATGTTTTCGGCGCGTTATTGGAATTAAACAGTGCGTAGACTAGTACCACCTGTATTGACCGTAGTTTGTCCCTGCCTAGCGTGCAGTTGAAGTAAGCAACACGACAGCGTACTATTTGGAATTAAACAGTGCGTAGACTGGGTACTTCGTCCAAAAATTACGAGAATCGCTGAATAAGTCCGGTGATTCCCAAAACTCAACGATCAGAGCGTTTTATGATTGAGTTGTGGGGATCGACGGACTTATTTTTCGGCGATTCCATGGAATAATTTAAATCCAGCTACCCCGGCATGAACTGCTATAATTATGTAGTTTTATACCGTACCGCGGCGCTTATTCGATCATATTATACGGCTTAAAGCAATCATAATGCGTGTCATTCCCGATGTATACACTGTAGGCCTATGTGAGAAAATTCTAGTTGTTGGCCATGTTTATTTATGAATGAGGAATGAGGGCACGCTGTATCCGAGCACAATTAGACCCAGCATGGCTGGCAGAAGTCCAAGCGCGTACTTACCTTATTTGGTCTTGGATCCTCTACACACGTGTATGTAAATTAGGATAACGATTGTGATTGGCGCGCAGTAACGCTACATGCACAAGTTGCTCTTTCATTGGGCAGTCCACGGACATTAGCCAATGACGTTTTAGTGTGCACTGTTTCTGGGCTGACGTCAGGTATACTTTCCCCCAACAATTTGAGCACGTGTAACTTGTATTTTTTGGGTCTTGCAGCCAGCGTTAAGGGGGAAGTTGAGGATGTGAAATCACCAAAATCTGACCCCTCATCGAAATTGAGATATTGTTATTTTCATATACCTACATATCTAAACTATTAATTAAAATACAAAAAAATACATAATTTAATTATTAAGTGGCTTAATTTGCATTTTTAATAACCCCTCTCAATTTTAACCCATACCGGAAGTGAAAAAAATCTACCCGGAAGTCACTATTTTGGCCCGAAAATACCAATTTCCCCTTTAAATAAATTCATTTTTTTACCATTTGCACTACCTAATAAATGCTGCCCTCTGTTGGTCTTATGTAGCATCATTCCAACATATCACAACAAGATGGCAGCTGTTTTAGTGCAGCAGAAAACATACTGATCGAAATCGCGAAAATATCCAGTTCAATCCTTGGTCATCCGCCTTAAATGTGACTTTTGTAGTATAAATATGGGTAAAGCAAGAAGAAATATGTGTTGTAGGAGTAATAATAAGTTCAAAGGTGTTCGGAAACAAGATAGACAGAGCAATATAAATGTTGGAAAATCAACCATTGTGACGGCACCAGTATCCGATGTTCAACATCAACCGAGTGATGACGACCAGCCCAGTGCTCCGACATCGGCTATCCCAGATCTCAAGATTACCACCGCTTCATCTAGAAAGTTAACAAGTTCTTTCAAGAAGAATAAACAGCCATATAAAACCAAGAGATCGTCTCTAAGGTCTCGTCTAGTCGTTCCAGAAGGTACAAGACTTATTGACATGCAGCAACTGTCCGGAGCTTTACAAGAATGTCATGTCTGCCCTGGAGGTAAGAACAATATTGTACATTTGTAGTTTATCTAACGTTAGATTTTATTGAAATTACTACACGAAATATAATACTGCATGTAGGCCCTATAACTTTATATGAAGCCACATTATAATAATAATAATGTAGTGGTACACTACAGTGTACACTTTATTCTGCATTATTTATGAAATTATTATACGGAAAAATATAATTTAAAAACCCGTTTCTGGGGCTGTGTAAACTGGCAGTAATTTGTATGCATGATTTGAGCCCACATAAAGTTACCGTGATTTCATGGTTTGGTTTTGATCTGTATAGTGGTATCTGGTATATGAATAGAGGGCGATCTATGCATAAATGTTTATGCCTGTAAGCCCTAACTGTAATTCTAGTACATGTATAATGTAAAAAATGTTTTACATATTACATTTTCCCTCTTGAATATATTACTAGGTCAACTGTTGCTCAGAGAAGATCCAACATCAAGACGAGGAATGGTGAGCGAGCTATTCTTTTGCTGTTCCATTTGCAATGAAGCATGCTCCTTCAAGACGTCACCAGCACTTATGGGTAACCTGAGGGAAAGGGATGTGGATCGTCGAGCTGTATTTGCTTGTATGGAAATCGGTACCGGTCAGAGAGGTTTGGAGGACCTGTGTGCCTTGCTGAACATGCCGCCACCAGTGGGGAAACGCCCCTTTGCAAGCCACACTTTGAAAATTCACAGTGCAACCGAAGACGCCGCTAATGACGAAATGAGGCAAGCTGGTGAACAGTTACGACAGCACAGGATGTTTGAAGACAGCACGCTAACGGAGGAATCGCCTATAGAGGTTTGCGTAACATTTGACGGTACGTGGTCGAAGCGTGGTTATACAGCTAACCACGGTATCGGGGTTGTTATTGCCATGGATACAGGTATGGTTTTAGATAGATGTGTTCTGCATAAGACTTGTAACGTTTGCTCAAAACATGCACGGTTGGATCGCGAGTCGCAAAAGTACAAGGATTGGTGGGAGACACACAACAATAATTGTCAAATAAATTATCATGGTTCGAGTCCTAGTATGGAGACAGAAGCGGCCAAAATAATGTGGAATCGGTCTGTTGCCAAGCATAATTTGCTATACAAACAAATGGTATGCGATGGTGATAGTAAGGCCTACAATGAAGTAAAAACCTGCTATGGTCCAGATTACACTGTAGAGAAACTTGACTGCATTGGCCATGTTGGCAAACGCATGTTTCGTGGCTTAGAAAACATAAAGAAATCAAATAAGGGCAAACTAGAAGATGGGAAGTTTATCGGAGGTGGCAAAGGAAGGATGACATCCGGACCAAATGTTGTAATATCGCGCCTAAGTGAGCTATATAGAAATGCTATCAGGCAAAATGCGAAGGTAGTCTCAATCACTGACAAAGATGAAGTGAAAAGGGGTGTCCAATCAATGAAAGAAGCAATCATGGCGATCTTGTACCACTCAGTAAAACTTGCAGACAGCAACGAGCGCCATAAATACTGTCCTGTAGGTACAGAAGATCAACCAAGCTGGTGCAAATTTCGACGTGAAGGGTCCATGGAAGACAGTAGCCATCATTTGGATAAGATATTTTTGCAGTTGCTGAAGCCTCAATTCGAGCGCCTTTCTAGCCCGGAACTGCTAGAAAGGTGTCTCGGAGGATTCACGCAAAACCAGAATGAGAGTTTCAACAGCCTCATCTGGAATCGCTGTTGCTCAGCCCAAAATCATACATTTATGTAGATTAAGTATACTTGCTTCAAGTATGCATTGTTGTTTATGGCAATACCTCATTATGTAATACAGAGTGATTCTGATTAGGACTATCATTTCATGAAAGCGTGCAAGCGTTTATTTTATTGGCTTTCGATGGATACTATATTATGTTCTATTGCATTACGGTCAGGTATAGGATCGGTACAGCTGACAAATTATGTGTGATATTATATGAAATAAACAATCTTTGAAAGTTTTGTTAACTTCGGTGATACCGTTTTCGAAAAATCAGTTACAAATAATTTTAATTTTGGCCTAAATGGTGATCCCCTTTTTGCCACTGGCAAAGTTAATTCAAGAGTCGCCTATATCCACGGAAACAAAATATGCCAACGACGTGCCTAGGCCGTTCGATTTGCGACTACGGAAAGATGGCAGAAGGAACCCGAATTTAAGACACGGTTAGAGCTGGAAAGAAAAGGTGAACACCTAGGAAAGATGTGGTGCTCGGTGTGTTCTCGGAACGTAGATCGGATCCGTTTATTGCGGAACTATAGTGCGGCATTCGTGGAGGGAGTAGAAGCAAGTAGCATAAAACGCGATCAGGTCAACAAACACTACAAATTTGATCAGCATCAACGAGCGATGAACATCAACAAAAACACATTCACTCGTGCTCAGTTGTATGCTCAGGCAACGATCGGAAACTCAATGGCCAAGGCGGGAAACCGAAAAGAGAGAATGGGTAAAGAAACTAGTTAGACATCTGCTTCATGATGGCCAGGGAAGAAATTCCTTTTAGTAAGTTTTCAGTCATTGGCAAACTTGAAATCCGCCACAATGTGCAATTTGGTCAGACATACCTAACAGAGCAAAGAGCTGACTGACATAATTGGGGAAGTGATGGAAAAGGACACTCTCGCCATGCTAAAAGAGGCCAAGTACGTGTCCATTTTATCTGATGGCTCTACTGATGTGTGAAACCTAGAGAAAGAGCTTGTGTATATCACATTTATTGCTCATGGCAATGTCAACACGAAGCTCCTAACAATACGGAATGTCAAACATGCACATGTTGCTGGTCTTACTGAGCTCCTGATGGATGCATTGATGGAGTTTGCTAGCATTGACGCCAAGAAGCAACTCGTGGGTTTCTGTGCTGATGGTGCTAGTGTAAACATGGGGAAGACGAATGGCGTGGCAGCTCGTCTGCAACGAGATGTACCTGCTCCATGGGTAGTGGTCATCCACTGTGTTAATCACATGTTTGAGCTCGCCGTAAAAGATGCCTTCCGGGGCACAGGTGTTGACACTGTCACTGAAATGCTGCTTGCCTTGTACCTGTTGTATGAAAAGGGCAACAAACTCGTCTACGGGAACTTCAGATGATTGGTGATATGATGAACGAGCATGTCATCAAGCCTTACAAGGCCAACGGTAGCAGGTGGATACAACGCAAAGCCCGAGCCTGTGCAGCCCTCCTACAGAACTACCCCATCATTGTATAGCCCACCTGGAGGCTCAGGCAGCAAATGACTCCAATGTCTCACCTGCAGATAAGGCGCGCATGAAGGGGTACTTGAACACACCGAAGAGCCTCAAGTTCATATTGTACCTGTCATACATGATGGCTACGCTTGTACCACTCGCAGAAGTGTGCAAAAACTTCCAGAAGGCAAGCATTGATTTGCTGCAAGCAGCCTGTTGCTTGGAGAAGCTGTACACTGATATCGATGACATATTTATCCGATACAGTGTCGGTGATCTTGACGCTGATGAATCAGCACATACAGGTTCCAGTGAAAGATCTGACACACAGCTAACACTATATGCCCACTCGCTGAAGGCAGCGGAGAGTCACCCCACAAATGTACAATTCAAGGGTGTTTATCTCAGCCACGGTTCAGCTGCAGTCGTAACTGCTTTAAAATCCCAAATCGTAAATCTGGCGGAAAAGCTGAAAGAATGCAAGATCGGACGTTTCCGAGATATGGAGCGTGACGACAAGATAGCATGCCTTAGGCTACTAGACTGCACATTGTGGTCTGGACAGAAAGAAGGGCTCTCCAAATACGAGACTGATATCTTGGAATAAGTCATTGAGGAGTTCAGAGATCTCCTCACTTCCAACAAGGTGGAAATTGACAGCTTGAAATCGGAATGGGCAAGCTTCAAAATCTTTTGGCTGAGAAGTCTGGCTCATGTCACGAGCAAATCTTTGGAAAACTATCCCGACGCTTTATGACGACACGTACCCAAAACCTCATCCTCGTCATCGATGTCCTGATGGAATCCCAGGTACGTGAAACTTGTATTTTCTTACATATAGAACCACTCAACAGGTATGTGTAACCCGTAGGCCTACATGGCTTGTAGTTCACATGGACATTCACATGGACATTCATGGTCCTCGTGTTTGGAATAGTCGTAATAAGCTGATGAAAACGCAACCCTCCCTCGGCAGATTTAAACTCTCCTTACAATACTCATTTTCCAATACTTATTATAATTTAAAAGCTATTATTTATTTGATTTACTTGGTCGAAACCGTAGCTGGTGTCATAATTGTTCTGCCCCGTCCATTTGTTTCCCTCCCTTCTTGTGTAACCAGTTGTAATATGTTTACCTGTACTTGTACTAAGGCGGTTCTACACAAGCTTCGGCTTCTTGAACTTGCCTCCATACTATATACCTTTTATCTATAAAAATTCAAATTATGTCACCTTTGTATATGTTTCATTTGTATATGTTTCAATATATGTTTATTTATTTATTTATTTAGTTATTTTAGACAATGTCTGGGGTTGCGAAAAAGGCTATTCAGCCCGTCCAAATCAC
>JAVCKS010005770.1:0-11231 GCA_032273685.1 Pteraster tesselatus | reverse complement strand
ATACTAGTATCTACAGCATAAATGTACCTTTTGCAAAAAAACATTTTGTAGCTAGGAATATGTAATGTGTTTGTCATACAGTATGTACATGTAGTTTGTATGAAAATGTTAATCTGAATGTACTGTAATGGCTACAGATACAAGTATGTAAATTTGCAAGCGAGTAAAGAGTGGCGGTAACAATGTACTTCATTAGCTGTTACCCACTACACTGTCATTACCCACAAATTATCTGTTTCGGGAGCGATAAAACCTTACATGTGCATGTACACGTTCATGCTACATTCTGCATGTACTGTTGAAATTACAGTAATTGACAAAATGCTAATTTGTGCCGGTAATGTAAATTTACATAAATTCGCCATGACATTCTGTTGCATGTTATTTTTGCAGTGGTTGTATGTGAACAGGTCTATTAGAAAAAGACTACTCAATGTACATGTATGTCGCCATGTTAAAATTTTGGGTTGGATATACTTTTGGAAAGGGCTCATTAAAATGTACAAGCTTGAATTTGTCTTTTCGTTTGGTCCCTGTGGCATTTCGAGTTTGGTACTGTGAAATTTCTAAATCTTATTTTTTCAAATTTACAAAAGGAGATAATATCGAGTAATGTAAAGCATTTAAAAGGAAAGAGATTTTTTCGTCCTTATTTATCAATGTTTTGAATACAAAATAAGGAAGTTTTGATATGTTAATGAAGCTAAAACAAAGATTTTATTTTTCCTGTAGTTTGTTCACAGTTTTTCACCCTATAACATGTTATGGCATGGCGTGACACAATGTCATTTCTCACCGAGCAAGTCATATGATCCAAAAAGCAAATGTCGCACAGATAACCAAATCAAACATGCACACTGCACAATGTAAACGTTCCTGCAGATATGATAGCATTTCGTCTACTGATACGCGTATGATTGACAGATGATTTATTATCGGTGTAAAATTAACCCATCTGAATCAACAAAGGTAGGCGCTGTTACCATGCCATATGCTGGCAGCCAATTAGCATAATAGACTCTGGACAGTTAATAATACTACTACTACTATTATTTTCTAGACCCCCCCCCCCCCCCACCACCAAAATGGTGCCACCCACGGGGCAATTTACGCAAAGAATACGTTATCAGTGTGTAGCACGGAGAAAAACACTCGACATAAATCAAACATTGAACTCGGCGCGAGATCAGTACAAATAAATAGATAGAAATATTTAACCTATTGTGGAGCAAAGTAAACAAGGCAATCGCTGGAATAGAAAGAGGATTCCTGGCAAAGATAGTACAGTGAACGATTTAGCATCTGTATGACAATAATGGATGATCACGTAGGAATGTCGAGCGCTTGATAATAATACTTCAAAAGAATTTATCCGAATGTATAAATATAAATAAATCTGCAAACTACTCTAAAGAATATAGTTTGCTTAACTCTAACCAACTTTTATCTTGGTTATCCAACTTGAATATTGTTGGTCTTTGACATTCTTGTGCACTGTTCAGTACTAGTAAGAACCAAAATGAAAGTGCAATTGACTTCGCGAAAATAACTCCGGAAACCTTTATTTTCTGTACAATTATAATTAATCTATGGATTTCCACACATAACCTACTTGTAACATTTTAACCACAACTGCAATAAGCATCCAACGTTCGGGTATTAAGTTTGTATTATTTCCAGACATCACCCAGCAAACAAAGTCCAAGTTTGTAAATGTGTCCCCCCCCCCCCCTTCCTCCCTGAAGTAAATCATAAATGCAACATTCAAGTGGTCATTTTCTCTTGGTATGTTCTTAATTGGATGTCAGGTGGTATGGTGTTAGTCTTTAGAATGATCCACGACCCGAACAAATCTATGCACCGATAGTTCAAGCTAATTATTGGCTCACCGTACAAATTCATTCTGACAGGAAAACGCTCAGTGACAGCCCGTGGATTGATCCCGCACGTGGCATGTATCATTCTAAAGCTAATAGTTTTGCAAAGGGCAAACCTAACAAATTATTAGTTCAACATTTACAATTATTTGTCATCGCTCTGAAATCGGACAGTGTGTTTTGAAATAACTAATTTGTGTCCATTCCTTGTAATCAAGTGGTTCATACTCTCTTGCCCTCCCTACCTCCTTTCCTCCCTACCTCCTTTCCTCCCTACCCCCTTCCCTCCCTACCCCCTTCCCTCCCTACCCCCTTCCCTCTCTACCCCCTTCCCTCTCTACCCCCTTCCCCACCTCCAGCCTGAGAATATCATGCTGCTGAATATGAACAGCCATGAGGTGAAACTCATTGACTTCGGACTGTCAAGAAAAATCCGAGATGGTGACAATTTTAGAGAGATGGTTGGAACGCCAGAATTTGTTGGTATGTTTAGAATAAAATAGTTGCTAGGGGTCTGTTCTACTTTCGACATAGTGTAAGGAGGGGTTAAGCTAACAATGAAACTCCAAAGTGTTGGATTATTCCTCCACTGGATGGAATGCACAAACTTCACTCTGATGTAATGAAGTATCTAGAATACCACCAAGCTTTAAGACCTTGCTTTTTAACCTTTATGACTTAAACCTCTGGAGGACTATGTATGTGTACATGTACATTATGGCAGGCCTATTTAACTAGTGGTCCGCAGGCCCTCCCGGATACAACCCTTTTGTATTCTTCTATGGCCTGAAGGAGTAATGGTTATTTGTAGGTTGTCTGACTCACGAACCCCTAGTGATTTCCCTTTTTGGCCCACTCAGCTCTTGAAGTTGAACAGCCCTGAGATACGCGAGCTGTCTTGATTATTTTTTATTATTATAAAGAGGGCTTTGTGTGAATAGCCGATTCTTCGCGCTGGCGAACCTAAGGCTCTGTATAGTTCTTTACAATTGCCAAATACTTCAGGGCCATTCCACTAGGTCGTAGCGTAATGAACATTAATCGATACACTTGAAATAAATATATCAACGTTAAGTATGAGTTAAAATAAAGAATAATACGAGGTACATATACCGTAACAAGGAATGCTCATAATGACAGTCCTAGCCCCAATCGGGTGGACCTAAGGCGTACGTACGTATGTACCTCGTAGCTAAATTACCTGTTTATTTGCTTCATTTTACATTTCAGCTCCTGAAGTGGTGAGCTATGAGCCTCTCTCCTTAGCAACGGATATGTGGTAAGCAACCATTGCATTTTAAAGGGACCCCAATCGTCGGGGCTAAATAGGTGTGCAGATTTCAATCTCGGGACTGAAATATCTTAGTTTTTCAACAAGGGTTCGTTAGCACTACCAACCCCCAAAAAAACATTCGTTTTTTTTCTTTGCATTGGAGGGGTAAATCTAACATTATTTTCTCACAAAATTATGGACACTTTAAAAACAGGTTGTTTTCGATAGCAACATCCCTTTAATCCCTCTCACAGCGAATTTTTGTTTGTTAATGCGAAAAAGGTGTTTGCAAACCATTTTTCAGACATCTTCACGTAGCACAGTTTTTACTACCACCTTCTGTTCCTTAAGGGTGGACTTGCCACGCCATATTTTTCTTCCCTCAACGTGCGTGATTTACATCTGTCCATCCAGTACGCATGCATAAATTGTGTGAGAACCATTAAAAAAAAAAAAAAAAAAACTGCCGTCTTCACAGGCGTCCGTGGAAAAATCAATTTCTGCCTACGTTGTTTTAAGTGGCCGCGTACGACATGTGTAGTAGCGACGCACAACTGACAAGTCTGAATATTTACTAAATAATGATCTAATAAAGGCGTCTGACAGCTCGCTCTTATCCAATAAATACAAGGGGCCTTGACGTAATGACCTAGTTAATAAGGATTGAAAATAGGATGGCTCCAATCACACGGATGCCACTTCAAGAAGGGCTAGTAGGCGTTTATTGATTACAACAGTATTACAAACGTTTCACCGAGGAGTTGTCTGAATTATACCGTGTGCGTGCCCGAAGCACGATATTCCTGTACGTCTTGCGGTTTCTACTCATCGACGTCAACATCTTTGCAAGTCCTTGATGAGTGCTTGCACATTGTGTACAGTGCTTCATTATCAGCATAATGCATGTCGTTCGGGGGGGGGGGGTAATATGATTTTATTACCTACATTTACACCAGACCTTACCTACACCGTAGGTCTCAGACAGGAGGAGTTAAGGTTGTGTAAATGGATATTTTGAGCTGTTTATTATTGTTGAGGTGGAGGGGGAAAGGGGGGGGGGGCCCAAACTTTATTTTGCTTTCAGTAATGTAAACTGCATATGTGTGTAGGCACATGGGAAAAACTGTCTTGGTAAATGTTTGATATCCCCGGACGCTGAATGTGCCCCCGTCTTTTGATATCATATGAAATACAACCTACATGTAATCAGCATGCAGAAAGGTTGATGGGGCTATAACGGGTGGCATACCATGAATCATGTACATGTTCCCATGGTTACATGTATATGATTTACAAGTATAAACGGCTTAAATGTCCTGTACATTTGTGGTGTACACAAAGAACCATGCGCTGAATGAGGTTTATTAGAGACTGTAGCCTGTAGGATCGGTGTACAGACAGTCACTTCCTTCCATGACTAATCTAATAATCCTGTCTATTATTCCAACCAATATTTAGACAACCCTAGACTGCCATGAGGGAAGATTTATTCTTCGTTCTGTCTGTGGCCCGTTCTATTACAGCCCGGACAAAAGCGCAACATGTACAGTAAACAGCCCCCAAGAGTTATTTTGGGTGGATATAATTGTTTTTGGGGGTGTTTTTTTTGGATGGGGGGGGGGGGGAGCGGGGGAGGGAGAGAGAGGGGCTTAATGCAATCTATCATTATACTTACATGTAGCTGACATTTCCTTAAAGTTTGAGTTCAATATTATTAGCGGAAATATGGTTTTTCTGAATGAGGTCAGAATATGTCTAGAAAAAAAACCCTAAATAATTCACAGAGGATTTGTTGGAAATAATATGGCCCGTTGTATCGAGTCCCGTAATGAATGGCCCCATGTCCATGTTAAAACTGAAATTCTCAAGAATTCAGCAATAACGAAAAGAACCCTTTAGATTGTCTCGGATTTGTTGTTTTAGTAGTAGCCCTTTCAAACTATTGCAGCCTGCTTGGCCAATGCAGTCAAGAATCATACGAATATCTAGTAGACCGGTACACTTTAAACAAAGGGGTAATTTTGTGGACAAGTTTGTGTCTAGATATTCTGGATAGTCCTTTTGTGATACTACATGTAAGTTCATAAGCTAATTATTAGCTCATTCATATCTTTGTTTGATTGGTACTACGCTAGTAGTCGTAAATAATTCCAAGAAAACATGACATTGTACTTATTGCCTTTTGTTGTCGTGCAGACTTTGAATTCGCATATTATAACCAGTGTTGGAACAGCTTAACCTTTTCCGTTGCCATTGGCGACTAATGTCGACAACAAGATCAGACATGGATACCAGTCAATTTGCTTGCATTGTACAGAAATGGCTGGTCCTCACTAGTCTTATTCTTTAAAAAAAACCGTCGGGAAAGGGTTAAACAAGTAGTTGTTTGAACTGCCCGTACAGAGAATTACTATCCGTGTACCCCTTTTTAGATTGAGTTCATAATATTGGCAGACCGCAGGATCGTGACCAATATATTTTCCCCGTTTTTATTTTTTAAAGTACAAGCCAGCTTATTATACAAACTGATACAAAACATAAGTAATTCAGGCTGTTTAGTGCAAAACAGGTAGACACATTGTGGACGTGCAGGAAACCACTAACTATATATCGTGCATGACATCATCAAAAATCATCAACTTCGCCATTTCTGTTGGCAGGGTCGTAGTAAATATTTGCAAATGCTGTTTTCGCGCCATCAAGGCATTTATAGTGAAAACAAAGACAAATATCAAGGACAGTCCTTTAAAAAAAAATTATATTTGGAACGATATTTTGAACTGTTTGTGGGCCATGAAAGTAAACATTAGTGAAAATCATTTTTCCTCCTACCGTAAATTATATTTTATGCCAAATTTTGGACAGGAGATAGGTATAAAGTGTTTTACTTTAAAACCCATACCCAAACATGTTCCCATTCCCGGAGGTGGTTCAATTTACTTTCGGTCTAAAAATATCTGAGACACACTAACAAGGAGCTGTGCTGTGGTAAGGATACGTAACTCCCCCTTTGTCGCGTGTTCCCACCGGGGGTGTCCGTCTTTCCCGCTCTGCTGTATCCAATTAGAGTCTCTTCCACTCTGATAGGCACACACCCAGCACCCACGCCGCGGCGCACGCTTTTCCTGAAAGAAATTACACATTCAAATTTGAAGGAAGTTTGCCCTTCATGACTCACCCCCCGTGTACACGAGGGAGTCAGTTCTCAAGTGAATTGCATTTTGGATTAATAAAGACTGATCTGTGAAGACTTTTGTATATATCTTCGATATTCCTGCCTGTTCTTAATGCACCCATTACGATTGAATAGGACAAATTTAAATTTGAGATTGCTACAGCCGGGAAGACCCTTTACCTAGATTTATGCTATAGGTGTGTGGCAAGGTGCATAATTCTGGAGAGACTTATGTCGGTCTGTGAAAAGTGACAACATAATATTTACCCATTACACCTCTAGGTGAAGTTGTATTGATTGATACGTTTGACCAGACCACAGTAGGAAGTGGCGAATAATGGGTTTATAATTGTAGGTCATAAAAACATCTGCAAACACGCATGCAACAAGTAGTAATTCATCATCTGTACATGTACAGTACATACCTTGGTTTTTTCCCCACACACGAACTGTTTGTGACCTACATGTACATGTATTCTCACGAACACCCCAGACAAAGTCGTAATATTTTTTGTCAGTATTTTGTATTTTTGAATTCTCCACTTCTCAGCATTCCAATTTGTATCGTTTTTTCTCTGACAAGGAATTAATACTCCTACATTGCAAGCTTTAAGTTATGTATGCGTAATAAATAAATGCCTCATTTCCAGTAATTTCTGCAGAGATTTTAGAGATTTTGTTTCAATTCACATTTCCTTGTTTCACCAACACTGCCCTGAAACTGTGAGCAAAAAGCAGTACCCCCCCCTTTTTTTTGTCGACTTTTTCCAGGTTTCGTGGGGTACAGGTCGTAAAAATTGTTCGTCTGAAATATGTCTAAAATGAGACAGTACAGCCACACCTAACTTACATACACATGTAATAATGTACATCTTCATTGCAAAATACAACGAAGAAAGTCTAGCTTTCATGGCCCTTTCCACAAAGTTGGCATTTTGACAAACAGTGACAAAATTAGTTTCGGTTTAAAATTGTATTGAAACAAATACACAAATGAAACCCGGTGTGTAAATAAAACTGACCGAGAATATTTACCAACTGTTTTACCAATAGCAAATAGACAAAGATTGACAGATGGTGTACCTCATAAAGTACTGTGCCCCCCTTAACGAAATATCATATCTCTCTTCATTGCTCAACCGAACTTAATTTCAACCGCAAGCACGCTGACATAATATCCAGTATTTTGCCATGTTTAAACTTATCATGTATCTGATGATTGTGCACCATACAGTCCAAATGTACATAAACAATAGCCAAGTGGTCTAGTGCACCAGACTGCAGAGTCTGGGGTACTGGGTTCAAATCCCAAGGCGATAAGAATTCCTTGGGCATTCTTATCGTGAAAGAGAAGGGGCATGCCCTGGTATTTTTGGCAGTCTGCGCCCCAATGGTGCTATTGGGTGTAAATAGTAATAATAGTCATCAGTTCTATCTTCAATGGGTTTCTTCGGGCTTACGAGCTATAGTAATTAAATTCACTTTAATAGAATCATTGGTTTCAATACAAAAAATGAATAATAATAATAATAGACTCAACTGGTACACAATCTTATTAAGATCAGCATTTTTAAACGTACACAAACGACTGTGCAGTATGGCGAGCCGTTTGGGACATGATTCTGACTTCCGAGATTTCACGCCAGGTCTCAACTTTGCACATCTCAAGGTCACTCTTGTTTTTGTACTGTAGGTTAAGAAGTATTTTTATAATGATGTGTAACCTTCCGGTCAGTCAGAGTTTGAGCAAACAAGGAAATTGCATTTAAATTATAAGCTTCATTTCTCAAAATGAGCCAGTTTTTTAACCTTCATGTGAATTGTCTACAGTTGTATTTTAACAGGGTAGTCTCCTCAGTTATCTAGAACTTCTATCTTCAACGGCCCTGTGTTATAAAATTCGGAGGGGAGAAAATATTACTACAAGTAGAAGGATAAAAGAAATTTTTTAAATAGACACCCAAACAAAACATTAGTTATGCACCTCCTAGAATCAATCACAAATCAACAAGTTTGGAAAAGAGCACAGTCTCTTCATTAATTTGAAATATATAGACGAGAAATTGGTAATTACAAACTTCAAAACCCCTCGATGGGCGCTGCAGATACATGTAGACTGAACCTAAAAATACATTTTGTACACGTATGAATCACATCTATAAGACTTACAACTTAATAACGACTTAATATTCCAGTTTACCAAGAGGTAGCACATTGTCTAGCCGTAAATGTTTAATTTATCAGCAGGCTGGCGTCACACGGTAGTCTGGCGTCACACGGTAGTCTGTGTGACGGTGTCTGTAGTCATCCCTAGTTTTAGCGCTGTAAGTAGCGTGCCTTACAGCATTAGTCCTCTCCGGGGAGGGGAGGAGGGGAGGAGGGGAGGGGGTTTATGATTAACTGCCACGCCTGATTAAACAGACTAGAAGGAAGACACTGGGCTTTTGGTACATAAAACTAACAGTATAGGCTTATAAATATTTGCAGCGCTTAGCAGCGGCGATCTTAATCAATATTTAATACACCTTCTGGACGGAAGAAATTCTGTTCGGAATTCGAAAGGAAATATTATGATTATTGTTATCGTTTGAAGACTACCGGTCGTCCAGCTAATGTTTTTCGTTTCGGATTAAAATATAAGTCTAACCCATATGCTGTTTTAGATGCTTATTTCATAATAAGGAAATTCAAATACTGTGAGAAAAATTGACCAGTAAATAAATTCAAGTTTGTAGTCGGCACATCATCTTGATAGAGGTCCGATTATGGTGCAGTTTTTTATTAGGATACGGTGAGGCAAGTGTAGGTAGGTGTTCTCCCGTGACTACCTCGGGAGCGCGAGGGAACGCCCAGGCCAGATGGCTCCAAGTTTAAGGTGTGAAGTTTGTTACTCTAAGGAAGGCACCCAAGGGAAAAGCACGGTTGTGTGCAAATGGGTACCGGTAAATTGTTAGTGAATCGACCATGTCAGGGGTCAACCTGTGATGGACTAACATCCCATCCAGGGGAAGCAATGCTCTCGGTTATTTCGTGCTACCGAAGTTAAACACCAACCTAAATGAGTCACTAGGCTTGAGACAGTCTTAGATATTACTAGGCTTAATAGCATGATCAATATGGTTGTACAGGCTACAGCAGCTGGTCGCCGCAATTTCCCAAATGATGCACCCAGCTGTTACATGTATGTACAGCATGGCGGCTTGTTTCTCAATTTCCAGCGGGCTCGTTTCTACAACAGGAAGAGCGTAATAATCTATTGGATTCCGTTATCGTCAACCATGCAACCAATGTTATCAGCTGATTTCCTCTTTCCGTCTCTCACCTAATTGAAAAATTGAAAAACATAAAGTCTTCATTTGCCTGTTGTTCCCCTCTTTGTTTTTTGTTTTTTCCCTGACTATTTTTGTCTACTTTTTAAAAATAGCAAAACCCCAGCATACATGTATATGTGAACCGTTCTGCAAAAAATGAGTCTCATGTCTCCGAACACTTATTTCAGTTACATGTGAAACTTAGATATATATGGAACACCCACCGGTATTGCATTTTTTAGTTAAAAGATTGCTAGATTATAATGTATGTATATCAGTAGAGAAACTATACCATATATCTCAATTAAAGATTTTGCGACATGCGTCTCATTTTTGCCGAGCAGGTCACGTATCACCTATTCAAACAAATCTTAAAAAGTCCATAATCTTGCCATTTCTTCCTTCCTTTAGAGACTCGAGTCTCGAGGTTTTGGTTTGAAACTCATCCCTAATGCAATATTCTTTGTCTGTTTGCGTTACAGGGCAATTGGTGTCATCACATACATTCTGTAAGTAGAAATATTCCAGGAATCAAAAAGTGGACATTTCTACTAAATTGGCTGATCTAGTCCACTAGGAACACCACGTGATTTTGTACCTAAAAGCTTGGCCCTGTCGATGAATTGGTCAAAATAATTAATAAAAACTGCAACAAAAATTTACAACGTATAATTTACAACATCCGTGTTCCTTTTTTTGGGGGGTATTCAGAACCACCCTGAGGTCATGTTGATTCAGAATATGTATGGTGTTGGGGGTCTATGTTATGGTTTCTGAGTTCAGAGCATTCATACATTTACACGGTTTGCCATTTATGTATATTGACGTGGCATATAACCACTCTTTTTACCGATGACAGTATTGCTTTAATATTTTAGTGCTGCAAGTACCTATTTATTTGTTTCTTGATTCCCTTTGATTCCAGATTGTCTGGCGCCTCACCGTTTCTTGGAGACGACCAGCAGGAAACCTACGAGAATGTGACGGCTCTCGATTACGACTTTGACGAGGAGTACTTTGGCTCCACGAGTGATCTCGCTAAGGACTTCATCAGGAAACTGCTCGTTAAAGATTCACAGTAAGTCAATAAGGAAACGATGGAAGATGGCAGAGTTAAGATGTCTGAGGGAAATGGCGATGTCAATCTGATGTCCAAGTTTGACTCGGCATATTGGAAACAAATAGTGAGTCAAGCAAATTTTATCGGGTTCTTATTTGGGAGATTGTGGTTGAGATGTTTTCTAGGTCACATCAAGGGTCAAGGCTGTCCGCTGACAGTTTACAAAGACAGCTCAGTTTAGCCACCACAAACGGCCCACTCCCTACCCCATCCCACCCCGTACCCGCTCTTCTACCGCATACCCTATCCTCCACCCCATTCTTCATCCTCCACCCTCCATCCTCCATCCTCCATCCTCCATCCTCCATCCTCCATCCTCCATCCTCCATCCTCTATCCTCCATCCCATTCTCCATTCTCCATTCTCCATCCCATTCTCCATCCTCCATCCCATTCTCCATCCTCCACCCCATCCTCCACCCCATCCTCCACCCCATCCTCCACACCATCCTCCACACCATCCTCCACACCATCCT
>JAVCKS010005750.1:0-11994 GCA_032273685.1 Pteraster tesselatus | reverse complement strand
GGTGCCAAGTGGTGCCAAGTGGTGCCAAGTGGTGCCAAGTGGTGCCAAGTGGTGCCAAGTGGTGCCAAGTGGTGCCAAGTGGTGCCAGTGCCAAGTGGTACTGGTGCCAAGCCATGCTAGTGCAAACATAGTCCTAATATTGATACCTGTATTTAATTCTGCCCAGTTATCCCAATACCCAGTTTACCTAGTACCAATATATAACCCTAACTACTTAAACTGTTACCCAGTTTAGCGAACGCTAAATCGTACCAGCCAGTTAGTGTCCTATTAATACTCACTCTCTCATTATCTCTCTTGAGTCGTTCGTGTTCTAGTTGGAGCGATTTAAATTCAGTTCTAATGTCAACGTTTTCTTCCATCAGTTTGTTGTAGTTGTGTAGTCTTTCCGTAAGGAAATCCTCCTGGCAAAACGGACGGACAATACGATAAGTTCTGATGAGCTACATCAAACTACACATACTCTGCCAAGTCAAACTATTTGTCTCAGCAAAGGCACTAGAGAAAAGTACAATTTCAGGCTTTGCAGAACACAATAAGTTCGCGGGGAACACCCGTGTCAATATAACCTCTTTTGGGAAAATTATGTGGGTCTGAGACAGACCGAAACCAAAAGGATGGGGCAAGTATGGTTAAGCATCTTGCCCAGGAACACAAGTGCCACAACCAACACGGAAACCCACATTCTGATAACACCGAACTTTAACCTAAGTCCGGTGCACTAGACCGGGCCACGACACTCCACATCACCGCACTGACAATGTAAAATACTGATGTCCACTTCTATGGGCTACGAACACCATGAAGGGGAAAGGCCTATAGACTTCATGTTCTCTCTGGGTCGGCGACAGATCGAGGATAAGTTAGGGTTCACGCCACAATACAACCTTTTCAGCATAGATGCTCAAAACAACAGAGACCAAACATCACTATACCTTGGGTCCGCCGTGCTCTTTAGCTGTTTGACTTCCTTGGTGTCTGAAGAGTTGAAGTTCATTTAATAATTCAGCCTTCTCATTTTCCAGACGATGTAATGTCAACCTTACAATACAACAACAACAACAGAATGTTCTTAGCATAGAACAGTAAAATGTCCAGTAAAACTTAGCAGGTGGTGCAACGCCACACAATAAATGTTTGTCATTGTTACTACGATGATTATATAAGATCACAGTGATTGTTACAATGATGATTGTGATAATGATTACAATATGATTACAATGATTACGAGGATGACAATGGTTTTAAATGATGACAGTAATTATAATTATAATGATCATGACAATAGAGATTTTACGATCATGGTGATTATGCTGATGTTGATTGTGATAATGATGATGATTACAATGCTTGCAATGATTACAATGATTAAAACAACAACAATGATTACAATGACGACTATAAATAAACCGATGACATTCATTCTGATGATAATGATTATGACAATGATTATGATCATAATGGTTGCAATGATGCTGATTGGGATAATCATGATTTCAATGATTATAATGATTTCAATGACGATGAAGATTAATAAAATTCGTTGGTGATTATAACCATTATGACGATCATAATGGATTGTAATTTTTATTATAACTACTACAGTATTAAACGGACCTAGTTTGTTGGAGTTCCCTGACTAGCTCTGTGTCGGAGGTCAGACCATCGGCTGGAAACCGTTCCAAGATGGCCACCTTCTCTTGTAGCTCCCCTAACTGCTGCATCAGACCCTGCTCCCTCTTGGCCGAATCTCTCAACAGCTGTTTCATGTCTTGCAATGCTGTATTCTGAAGAACATGCAACAGTTGCAACGATCATACACTATCAGTCAACAGTTTGGGTACACAAACTTTCTTTTTGATTGATGTAGGCCCCACAAGTTCATTCAACCTGATTTTTAAATGATGCAGGGCTTTTTTATGAGCTCCATTCAAATTATTAAATCATTCACATGAATTCCAGTTTGATCTAGAAGATTTCAGAACATTTTCCTTTCATGTAAGTTCCTCTCAGGCTACATACACTTTTGGTCGCGATAAAACAAAAATTAAATAAAGTACACAACATGTTTCTTTTCGTCCCTCGCAGTACCTTCTTGTCCATGTCCTGTTCCAGGTTTCTCATTTTGTCTTCGTACATTCTGGTAACGACGATTGACTTCCAGCTTTGACTGTCGGCTCCTTCAAGGCTGGTTCCCCTGTCTTTCTTGACTTGTAACCTCTCCTGGCTCTGCAAGCAGTCAACGTTTAATGTTAGTATCCGTATAGCTGGTACAACGAGACTACAAAGAGAAACTACAAAAAATACAGGTCTCAACTAAGCAGTTAATAATTTGACCATATGTCACCAAGTCGTTTTTTCGTAATGTATACAAATTCACAGATTATTCTTGTGCAAATGTTTAGTGATGAAATTGACGTGTTTTTGTCTCGTTAACCTGTACTTGTACTCTTGGTTGTCAGTTTAGTATGTAGATGTCTATCAGGGCTCTCCCTAACACAAGCTTTTGCTTCTTTGGTTGTGCCTCCAATTCCTATTTTCTTTTGTACTTGTCTAAAACTTATCATATTGTGTTACATGTGTATATTGGAATTGAAAATACATGTAAATGTTGATGAATGAATGAATAAACTATTTCATTCACCTGCTTTTTTTTAATCCGATTTCTATCGTTTGTAATTTATTATAATTAGTTGTTGCTACGTCGGAACAAGCCTTGGGCAAGCTTTGGGGTTGTCAACAGCAGCCTTTGTGAAGAAAGTATGCATAAAATCTGCATAACATTAGGAAACCGGTCTATTTTGACCTAATTATAAATTCAATGCAAGAGGGCGTGCTTCTTGTTCTCCCCCCTCCCTAACCTCATTGAGTTGTTTCTGCAGTCTCTCCTTGTCTAGTGTCATGTGACTTTGGCTGACTCGTAGCTTCTCTGTCGACTCCACCTCTTTCTTCAACTCCTGCCTCAGGCGGTTGTTCTCAGCGACGGCCTTGGCTACGCCCCTCTGGGTGCTCTCGTAGCGCGTGCTGAGCTGACCGCCCACTTTATTCTGCAGTTTGTTTAGCTCCGCCTTCGAACGAAAAAAAAACAAAAGGCAAAGCAAATCGTGTGACATTTCAGCACAAAATAAAGTCGCATAATTTTATTGAGGCAAAATCAATTTGTGTATTTTTCTCTGTAGATTTTAACTTTGATGTCTAAACTCCTCAAAAAAAGTTATTGGACAAAAAATAAATTCTAAAATGTGTTCAAAAATTTTCAGTAAAACCAAAATAGTTGATACCACTGTAATAATGTTGCTGGCGGTCTCTAGCGACAAAAACTGCTTTCATGAATCAAGCTCTCCAGGAAGTTTTTCTGTTGTGCCAACTTGTTTGGCTACCATGGTTGCTTTATTTTGTAGTCAATTTCTACCACCAATCAGCACAAGATTAAAATTAGCTCAACTTCACATTCCGGTGGTCTATTTTTTACAAAACGGTTCGCGCGTGAAATCATGGACGCTTCACCCAAAAGTTTGTCCACGATAGTACCCTCTAGGGAAAAGTGGCTCTTTGTATCCAGTAGAGCCCGACGGAATGTTCCTGACAGCCTACCTTTAGGTTTTGGTTTTCCTCTTTGAGTCCATGGATCTCCGTCTGTATCGTCACCCCCGGTGCCTTCTTAAGATCCTCGTTTTCCCTCTGCACGCGCTCCACGACCTTCTTCATCAGGCCTATGGTACGCTCCAACTCGGGTACCGTCTTCCCACTGGTACCCATCGACTGCAAAAATGTGAGTTTTAAGACCATATTTTAGACCATATTTTAGACAATTTTTAGATGACGAACCCCAAATCGAACATTTCTACAATTTTCCTTCGCAGAGACGATGATAACCAACCATCTATATTCCTACGTTGCATTATTGGACGCATTTTCTTATCATTTAAATTCTTCTTTCCTCATAGACACTTGAAAATCTGAAACTTACGAAAACTTTACCCAAACCTTATTTTTCTCAATTTGCGACTTAAATTTCTATGACGAGGACGACCCCATCACAAAAGACACCAACCTTTCTAGTATTTGAGAAATGAGAATTGGGTATTTTTATCGACCCAAAGACACCGACCTTTCTTAGAGGCAGCGTGGAGGTGCTGGCGGCTGATCCTGGCCTCTTCCTTCCCTCCGCCCTCTCGTGTTCGAGGTCTGCCCTCAATGCCTCGTTGTACCTCTGCAGGTCGTCGATGCGCTGCTTGAGACGCGGCACGTCCCTTTTGGCCTGCTCACTGTCGAACCGTAGCTCAAGGTTCTCCTCGTTGAGGGCCAGGATCTGTTTCCTGAGCCCGTCGTCGTCAGCAACTCGCTCGGGATTGGTGGAAGCCTCGAGATCACTGGCAGCTCCTCTAGACTGATTGCATGAAACATAAATCACATGGGTTAACGCTAATAAACCGGGATAAACCCAGTAAACTAACCTGCAAACTAAAAAAGACCAGTTAGTCATGCAATGAATAAATACTAACTCCAGTAAACCTAACCAGGATAAACACTGGTAACCAGGATAAACACCTACAATCAAAGCTAGCATAGGCAGAAGTAAACCAGGATAAACAGTAAAAAACCAGGATAAACACAAGTATACTAACCAGGATTAACACTAGTAACCAGATAAACACCAGTTAACTACAATCAAAGCTAGCATAGGCACAAGTAAACCAGGATAAGCAGTAAAAAACCAGGATAAACACAAGTAAACTAACCAGGATAAACACTAGTAACCAGGATAAACACCGGTTAACTACAATCAAAGCTAGCATAGGCACAAGTAAACCAGGATAAACACTAATAAACCAGGATAAACACAAGTAAACTAACCAGGATAAACACTAGTAACCAGGATAAACACCGGTTAACTACAATCAAAGCTAGCATAGGCACAAGTAAACCAGGATAAACAGTAAAAAACCAGGATAAACACAAGTAAACTAACCAGGATTAACACTACATTTGGTTGTTTTACTTTTTTTTAAAATAAGTTTCCAAACTACCTGAATATTCTGAGCCAGTCTTTTGGCCATTTCCTTCTCCATCATGTCCAATCGGTCGGTTAATTGCCGGTTTCTCAGCTGGACTTCCTCCACTAGCGACCCTTGACCCAGCGCTTCTTTGCGCTTCATGGACGTGACCTGATCAGACAAAGTTTATTTTGACCTTTCAGTGGGCACACGAATCTCTAGATATACTCCAATTTGTGTACGGTACTAATTTGTGGCAATTGTATCAGATTGGCTTTAGAAGAAACAGCCTGTTAACCCTTTCATTACCAAACTGTTTTAAGAATAGGCTAGTAGGAACCAGCTATTTGTGTACAATGCAAGCAACATTGACTGATATCCATGCCTATCTTTTGTGTCGACTTTAGTCGCCAATGGTATTGAAAGAGTTAATGATTCACAAAGTGGCTGAAAATAACACCAAAACTTCACACAAAATTAACATTCTAGTATAGCCTGAATATATCAACGATGTAAAATCTAAACTTGTAGTTTATTTTAGAGTGGGTGGCGTAAATCCATGGTAGTCATGCAACTGAATGCAAATTATAGCTTACAAACAAATGTGCCTTCTTTACAACAAACCGACAATATTATCCGGCTCGCAAGTCAACCAATGAGCAACAAGCATGTACTATTACCTCCTCCTCTAGCTCATAATTACGCTGCTTCAAATCCTCAACGGCAGGGTCAGAGGTCGTGACCTTTCTAGTCGTCGACTCCAGTCTGGTCACAGTGGATGGTTTGATCCGTTCGGCCCTGTAATTAAGCGACGATACAAGGATCAATGTCGGCTTGAAGCACACTGCAAACCGTTAACCCACATGCGAATTGGGAACGTTCGGTCTCTGGTCGAGTGAGTTTTCTCCAGTTTCTGGGGCTTTCCTTCCACCTTCAACACTGCAACTTCTTCTGTATAGGCTCTAGATATACGGTACCAGCCCAAAGTACAGCTCGGTAAAAACACGCCCCCCAAGTTTTCTTTATTTGGCTTATTTGTACGGGGGGTTTCGATGGGAAGGTGCACGCAACAACCATTTGATGACCACTTACCTATTGAGGGCGTCCTTCATTAGCTTATTGGCCTTCTGCAGTTGATCCATTTCCTTGTCGCGGTCCCGTAGCTTGTTCTTGAGACTCTCCAAACGTTTCTCCCATTTCTTGTTCTCCTCCCAATTGGCTACCTCGATAGCAGACTACAAATAAGGCCCCCCAAAAATCACCGTTTTAGCATAAAATGTTGATAGGAGTTGTGCTTTTCTTCCCTATATTGACTTATCCCTTGGTTTTTTCAGGATACAACAAAGATTGATTTAAACACAAAGACGATGCGGTTTATTATTATATTCTGGTATATAAAAGATTTGACACTCCAAATTTAAGATAATTAAAATAAAATAAAAAAATGGGATATTTTAGATGTGGAGCATTTTACCTTTTGCTTCTTTGAGCTAATTTCTTTAGGATCTTGTTGCTGTCCTGTTTTTTGAAGCTCTTCCTGCAGCGACTCAATCTGCTTCCGCAGTTTGTCGTTTTCGGAGGAAGGTCCCCTTTCTGGTTCCTCCGATTGCTGAAACAAAACAAAAAACACACCCATCAAACGTGCGCACTCACTTGGAGTTGTTTTCACAGAGCTATCGTTAATTTGTCTGTTTATGTAGGTGTTGTAGCTGTGATGTCCATTTTGTCGTTTTTGCGATCCCGCAGTTGGTATTATCTTGTTTGTTAGTTTTCGATATGCTTTTTTCATAATATTTGTTTCTGTCTTACAGATATGGTGTATGTTGTTTTGCTGCATTTTTCCTGTGAAATAATAAATCAAATTAAATCAAACGTACCCATGTAAAGTGTTAGTACCATATCAGTAAGCATGGGGTGCTTGTAAGCAAGATTACTCTAAACATTCTTGATCAATGTGGAATGGTTCCTACCAGTACGTCATTCCATGATCTGTGACGTTATATAGGTAAAAGGAGGGCATCAGGTATCATTAGGAGTGAAGGCAAGAGAAAGTATCAGTCTTTGACATGCCCGCCCCACCTCCACCCCAGAAGAGGCCCAACCCACTGCCACAATGAGTATTATGACAACTGTCGCTGTACACAATTTCAGCTAAAAACCCTTTCCGCCAGACAGAGAGTGCAGAATTATATTAACCTTTTGACTTTGTGAAAGAGCATCAAATTTCTGCTGCAATTTCTTGTGCTCCTCCTGTAGTTTACGCAACGAGGTCGCTTTAGCCTCTAGATCCTAAAAATAAATAAATAAAATAGAATGTCAACACACTGAGGTCGGTCAGTGTATTTTGTCTGAATGTCATTTAAAAAATAAAAAAAAATTTGAAATTTTGAAAATTTCTGAAACTTTACCACTTTGCATCCATACATCTTAAACTTAATTTCACACTTGGCTAAGATTCCGGCCACATATTACACAAATCGGACGTGGGAAAATCACGTCTCAGTTGAGTCAATCACTCAGTGACATTCAATCACTGCAGTCAACCCGAGACAAGCTGGAGTCAGTTTAGTGAGGTTTTTTTTCGTTTTGTTCACATTAGTGCACACGAACTGACAAAAGCAAAACGTCAAAAACATGCCAACAATAATCCGGCTTATCTTGAGGTTTACTGTGATTAACCTGCTTGAGTTGTTCAACTTCGCTGCTGAGGGCCGCGGACTGCACCCTGTGTTTCTTGACATCCTTCCGGGCTGCGTCGCACTTTCCTCTCGACTCATCAAGTTGCATCTAGGAAGGACCACAAAAATCAAGAAGAGGAAAAAAGGTGAATCCATCTCGACATGACAAGCGCCCTCTCATGACTCTTAACTCATTTATGTTAATCTATCGCAGGTTTGACCTCCGGGCCATCAGGTTCCCTAGATTTCTTTTGGTAATTTATTTTCCCGTTGCGAGCATACCTTAATGTGTTTAGTCTCCCTCTCCAGCAGTTGTTGTATATTGATCTTCTGTTCTTGGTCATCAGCGTTTGCCTTTGTGTTCTGCTGGGCCGTCTCGACCATGTCGGCCCTCAGCTGAAGCAGAGCCTGACTTAGAGACTAACACAAGCGTAAACAAAACAGAGATAAAGAGTACGGTCGATGTGCCAAACACGACAGAGACTTTGGAGTTTATCGCATTGTGTTCAACCAAGGAAATTACAAATGCCAAATATTTGACATTGTTTAAAATTTGAGATACTCCGTACGAATAAACCGTCAAGTCTTTCATGAAGTCTCTTAAAACTCATCTCAGGTCAAAAGCTTTTTCTTAGCACGTATATTATAGTATCATTTGTTGTTACTTCATATAATAGTTACAGTGTGTTTTAAATATTATAATCTGTGTGTCAGCAATGTATTTTATTTACAGTTGTATTACACCTAGAGAACCTTCTGTTAAATGTGGATATAATTTTTTTTAAGAGTTTGAACAAAATGGTACATGCTCACACCTATAGTCACAAGAACCACGTGATATAGGAATATCATTTGATTGGTCTAATTCACAGTCCTCATCTCACATGACCTGCACACTACAACCATCAGTTGCGCAAGCACCAAAATATACCAAACATGTTTGACATCAGGGCAATTGGACTCATGAGTGATCTTCCTCAGGAAACTGACCGCTCACAGTTGCAACACAAGAAAAATTTTCCAGTTTATATACAAGGACTGTCTTTCTCTTGATGAGAAAAGACCCCCAAAATAATTAACAAGAGGATTGTCTTGAACAAAGACTAGGGATCTCCTATTTCCCCTCTAACTCCTTTACCTTGTGTTGTTTTTCTTTGAGAGCTACATCATGCCTTAGTCTCTCTACAAGCGCTTTCATCGTTGTGGTTGGGGCCCGAGAATTAGCTTCCTTCTGAGCGCCAACTTCCAACTCTAAGTTCTTTATCTGCAACCGAGAATAAAACAAAATGAAGTGGCTAGGTTTATGTCATGTACGGCAAGTGTTGGTCCACGTGAGCTTTACCCTAACTTTTGACCTAGCTGTGGGTACGAATAGCTTTGGAAATCAGGTTAAAAATGAGCAAAATAAAAAGAATTACATTCTCAGCTTAATACCGAGGTGGCTTCGATCTGCAATCTTTATCTATCATGGTTGTTGTTAGCACCAGCAGGCTATGCTGCATGCACATAGTAGCGTGAGCTGTGATTGGTCCACGTTTGTTGGGACAGAAATACAGGCATTCGATTGGCCATGCAAACTAATAATTCAGGGCTGCAAATCCCTCTGTTATGACCAAAATCCCTTAAAGAATATATAGTTGCTTTCAAACCCTAGTCGGATTCCCACTCTCAATTATAAGAGAAACTGAAATCATAATTCATCTAGGCGATTACTTACAGGCTACAAAAGAACCCCCTCCCGCCCCCCGCCACAATTTCACAAAGTCAAGTCCTTTTACATTTATAGCCTGACAAACACTGGTATATAACCTCTTATGTCTGACCATGCTGATCTGTTCACCTAATAAACAGACCCAAACAGGGACATGGTTTGTTCAGCGACATTAAGGTTTTTACAGTTTGGCCGAACATCTGCACTGCCTAATACCTGTTCCTCCTTCTCCTCGACAACGCCTCGTACAGTAGACACTTCTGCCTCAAGATGTTCAATAGCTGCCTTATGCTCAGTCAACATCCTTGGAAGAAGATCAACAACGATGTACTCAAGACAGATGGCAACCCAATGAATATTGTCAGTGGAGGAGGTTAAGGAGAGGGGAGGGAGAGGTTAGGGGATGGAGAGGCGAGGGGAAGGCAGATACAAATCTGTAGTTCTCTTTAAAAATATATAGGCGGAAAGTAATTTATTTTGAAATAAACCCCTCAAAAAACGTTCTGCAATTCAAGTTTGAGGGATGATATCTTTCTTGTCACTGATCTATGAAAAACAAAACTGGTGTCATTGAAAAGCTAGATTATTCCTCTTTACAATGATGTGTCATTTGTGATGCTTGTGCAATCAAGGCACGCGCAGTCGTCCTGAATATGCAGCAGGGTCAAAAATGAAATGTTGCAAAATTTCGTTAGTTACAGACGTCAGTGGTTTAACACTCACTTGGCCTTCTCCAATTTGTGTTCCCTTAGTTTTCGCTCAAGGACCTCCTTCCATTTCTTAGTCTCCGTACCAGCCGCTTTGAGCTTGATGGACATAGCAGAGAGGGAGTTTTCCTGCTCCGCTAAGAGATCTTCGAGTTCCTGTAGACGGGCGAGTTGCTTGTTGGTTGGAACCGGTGCGCCGGGCTGACTCACGAGATTCTTCAAAGAAGGATTTAGAATCCAACCGCCAATTTTTATTACGACAGGTCACTACTTGACACAAACAAACATTTTAAGGTTTTTACAGATCCTGTTTAAAAAAATATTATATAGGATTGGGGTTTAATGACAGGATTTAATCAGTGTTTGACCCTGTAGAGACCACAGGGTACCAGGCCTTTGGCCGTCAACGTTCGGATTCTAGGATGGCGTCCGTAAATTGCACCCTCTTTTGAATGTTGTCTCTGAAATGCTAAAGAGCTATTTTAAGAGCCAAAGTGCATGTCTGTTTTTATAGGGGCGAATGTTACAGATTTACTAAATGTAGCATGTTATCGACCAATACCTGAGCAGCTTTCTTGAACTTATGAAAGGCCGCATCTGATTGGCCGTGGAGCTTCATCTGAAGATTGTTCCTCTCCTCCAAATGCTTCTTATGTTCAGATGCTGCCTCCTGGAAGAATACAAGAGACAACACGTTGGAGATTCTCAGTTTTGGCACTTGTGCCTTTGGGCAAGTCACTTGAATCATACTCATTTCATCCCAGGTTATATTCAGCATGGAAGAGAAGGGGCATGACCTGGTATTTCTACCAGTTGGCTGGAGATTGTGGCAGCGCCACGCAATCACTGATCGACACTATATCAAATTCACTATATTCGGGATATGAATAATAACACACCTCTTCTTCATTCATCTCCTTCCCTTGGTTTCTTCTGGCTTACGAGCTACAGTGCTAAGGTGCACTTTTAGCGGAATCCTTGGTTACGTCACCAGAAATATATAATAACGATAATAATCTTTACATCATCGGTCGACAGTCCCAACATTTGTCAGCGGCAAGTTTAAAGGGATATTAAAGGTGCATGTATACTAGATGTGATTTGTCAGTACCTGTCTTGCTTCGTCAAGAAACTCAACGTACTTCTGTAGGGCCTCTTCCTTCTGATGTAGCCGATTCTGGAAAAATTAGAAGACAAAAAATGTGAAATATTCTCACCAAATTGTTCAGGGGAAGTTGGGGAAGTTGGGGAGGAGGGAATGAGGGAGGGGGGGGGGGAAGTGCATCGGTATAAGGTTCAACTTAGGGTTGGAAGTAATCATTGCAGTCGCGAAGAGCGGATTATATTAATAGCATCTTCGCTCCGGCCTACCTGCATCCCTTCGATCTGCGTCTGGGCAACTCTCAGCGCCCTCTTGTGCTCGCACGTCTCCTCCAGCGACCTGAAGCGCACCCCCTCGGCCATGCCATCCTTGATGATCTCGTCTCGCTCGGAGGATGCCGGTAGGCGGAGACGGAGCTCGTTGATGATCTTGTCTCGTTGGAGGAGGTTATCTTCGGCCTCCTTCAGCCGGGACGACGTGTCTGCAAGTTTCTGCTCAGAAAGGGAAAAAACATTCAAAACTATTATCACAAAACAACGATGGTGAGTTTAGTCAATCGTTTAGTACTTAGTATACTGTACTTGTGAGTCCCTAGGGTGAGTTTAGTCGACCATGTAGTAAACTACGCTTGAGCCTCATTGGTGACTTTAGTATAACTGTGTAGTATACCACACATGCGCCCCAATGCTAAATTTAGTAGACCGTGTAGTATACCCTACTCCAGTCCCAACAACAACTTCAATCAATGAGCATAGCCTTTTCAAGCACAACGGTTTCCAAAAGAGTTGACCTCATCCAT
>JAVCKS010005739.1:0-16433 GCA_032273685.1 Pteraster tesselatus | reverse complement strand
GGAGCTTTGAAGATGTCCCTGTCTTTGAAGCCCCTCTGAAATAAGAAATTGATCTTGCTATCCAGAGCTTCATTAGAAGCATGCAGAAGTTTTGGAAGGCGGATTACAATATTGACAGCTTCTTCATAGGATAAAGATAGGATCTTCTGTAGCATTTGCAGGCGTTCCGTTACATACTCGGAGCTGATTCTAACTGCGCTGGGACAAAAGCGGATTATGTTGGCCAATGGCACTCCTGTGAAGCCAAGATTGATCAAATGCTCGACGCGTTGTTCAATCTCGCCGATAGATCGACCAAACAGGAGGGGATCACTGCGCAGCATGTACTTCAGGGCCACGTCTGGGGCGATTTGCGGGTTGTGCTTTAGAAGGATCTTCCTCAGACAATCCCCGATGTTCTGAAGACCGTTCCGACGTCTGTAAAACAGACTCGGGGAGTACTTCATGAGGAGGTGTACATTCTTGTCGGTCAGATTCAAGCTCTCGACATATCGGACGTTTGCTTTGATCGTGGACAGCGGAGTGGCAAAAAACTTGGGCACGCGTTGGAGAATGTTGACGATGAGTAGGTTATCCAACTCCAGGTGTTGCAGAAACTTGATGTGCTGGTGAATTCCAAAAGGGTCCACTTTCAAAAGTTCCGGCGCTCGCTTCAGAATACTAAGTATCTCGTCGTCGTCAAAGTCTAACGAGCGAAGGAATGAAACGTGACCTTTGACTTTTGACAACTGTTCCTGGAGTACCGTTGGTTTGGAGGTTTGGATTAAATCACAGTCGAGTCCGAGAGACGAAAGATATTGTTCCGTCTCTGGGACGGGTCCTCTCTTCTTGGGTTTCTTGAAGGCTGTTACTGCCAGGACGCGATTCACACTTGTTCTGAACAAACGGGCATCTTGCAACACCAATAATTGCTTTCGAAAGCCAAACACAGGATTGCACGTATTGCAACTTGTTGAACTTGCTCTATTCCAGGTGGTACAAGTACATTGTAAACTTGAAGACACCGTGTTCGTTTGTAATCTTAAATACCACTCCACAGACAGTCTCGCTCTTAGTGGGAAGTTTCGTCTAATTCCGTACAATAATAATAAATTACGAGCAAGAGCCATTTTGTATTGCTGACCTAGCTAGACCTGCCCGTTGAACTTGAAGAGCTTCGGGTTCAACCGTTCAGTAACGTCGGTAGGATGCATCGAAGCGATGTTATCATAATACTAAAATACTTGGGCCAAAATAAAAGTTAATACAGCACAACTTACAAGTAGGTACTGTATGTAAACATGTACAAATGTATTACAAAACTTTCGATGACTATACTGAGTTCGGGGTTCACACTGAAAAACAGTCCGCCCTCTTTTGGTGAAAGCAGAACACGCATGTCGTAGTCTTTCCTAAAGAAAGACCGCCCTCTATTAACTAGCTTGGGTGGCAACGTCAAACTGGATGAATGGATTGCATTGGTGAGTGGATTTTGTGCCCAAAAATATCTTTGGAATTTGGATGTAAATAATAATTTGCTAATTATTTAGGATAAATAGTATCGTATATCGATGGTGAGTAAAACATGGTGTGATTCTCAGTGCTTTGTGTTATTTTAATATGTCTGATTTCCAAAGGCAAAGGCAGCCAATAATATTACAAATAAGCTCAATTGAGGAACGCTTTACATTTTACACGTCTGTTTTGGAAGGTCTACTGAATGTAGTGAGAGGAATGCCCTTGAAAATTGGTGAAACCCCTAAGTTACCCTTTTTATCTCTGCATATCCTCCAGTAGGCCTACTTAACTCAGGCCTACTTCAGTGCCTGTGGCTGTGTGATGAACTGGGGCTAAATGAATTTAACACAGTGGGCTTATTATTATTTTTATTTTATTTACTATAAAACTACTAAACTAGGCCTATTGCTATTAAAGTTGCACTAGGCCTAATGTAAGTTCTGATATTTTTTAATGTTGTCAGAAATAATACGTAGCCTGCAGGTAGTTGTGTTTTGTAGCGGGCAGATCCACAAGTCTAAAATCAGACTTTTATCTTTTAGAATTATCCAATTCAGTCCAGCTTGTGCTCATCATCAGTAGCTCGCTCGACTGTCAATCATGCCGTGCCGTTCTGACTGAGAATGGACCGAAAACAGCAGCCAGCAATCTTCAATAATCTCTCAGCTTGGTTTTCAAGAAGCGTGCCGGCAAAAATCCGATCACAATGGGGTAGGTCATTAATAAGTGCAACAGAACTAGGTTGTCAGGTTTATGACCCCAAACATGTTCATCCTTGAAAAATAAGTCCATTGGGATGTTTGAAGCTACGATACCAATCGTTAGTACGTACCAGTGTGTCATTTGCTGCTGTATACATGTTGGCATATAAATTATGACTAACGAGTGTGTACAGTATATACCGGTAAGTCTTAGCGATGCATATAGTCGCAGCAAGCCAAAGGAAAATATTCTATCTCGGATATTTTTGGTCTTAAACCACGACACTGCTAGTTATACTGACAGATGTGTATCTTTGCCTGTACCATTTTTGGTTTAGTCAAGCATGGAGGCAGAATTGGCGATTGTCGTAGCGCGCAGTTCATCTTCAGCCAGAATGCTGACTACTGGGACACCAAATGGTACGGTAATAATTGTGAATTTGTTGTTTTTTTTTCAGTCAAAATTATGCCCTGAGTTTTCAAGTCTATAAGTTACTCCTAGTTGGTTAGAGTTTTATTTAGTTCTTGTTAAATTATAACCGATAAACATAAACTATGGCAAGGGTTTGAATGTCACAAATATAGTAAAGGTTCACTAAAATAGCAATTCATGTTAGAATACTCACAAAAACAAGCAAAGATCTGTTCAGAAATCTTTCAAAGACACCGACTTATTGGTGTGTAGACAACACAGATTTGTTCAAAAAGCCAAATATGGATTTCTATTTTAGTAAACCTTTAAGCACACATACGATTAGATATTGCTTTCGTCAGTAAGTAGAACCTATTTAAATAAATAAATAAATAAAATAAACATCATAAACAGACTATTCCAGGAAGGTTCTTATCTAATAGATACCCAAATCTTATGTTTTGCGCTTCTAGCCTGTACCAGTCTGACGATTACATCACTGGCTGCCTGGCTGTCTACCACTCTGGGTTCATAGATGCTTGCCTGAAGAAAGACAGCGCACATAAGACGCCTGTTTCCAAGTACCTGCTCTTACCCAGTGATTTCCCAATAGGTGAGTAATATTTGTATTATTATTATGAATATCGCTATAATTATGTGCATTCAGAAATAACCCCATTTCAGTCTCATCCAAGACCAAACATACTTTAATAATTATACAATATTTCTTTTACCAAGAAATAAATACCAACGGCACCATCCTACCTAGCATGCCAGATGACAGTGCTGATATTCTCTTGCCAGAGGGAGGTACTAGAGAAAAGGAGAAAGTGACAAATTCGTTCCCGAGACCCATGCCGAGTAGGCGTGGGAGAAGTAGAATGATAGAGGACACCACTGGAAGAAAAATTACTGATGAACCCATTGAAAGGAGAATGGCAGGTGGACCCACTGGAACAAGAATGGCAGATGAATCCATTGGAAAGAGAGTGGCAGCTAGACCCGCTGGAAATAGAATAGCAGATGAACACCCTGAAAAGAGAATTGCAGATGAATCCATTATGAATGGAATGCTGGATGAACCCACTGATAAGAGAAAGGCAGGTGAACCTGCTAAAAAGAGAATGGTAGGTATACCCGCTGAAAAGAGAATGGTAGGTATACCCACTGGAAAGAGAAAAGCAGATGAACACACTGAAAAGAGAATTGCAGATGAACCCACTGGAAAGAGAATTGCAGATGAACCCACTGGAAAGAGAAAGGCAGGTGAACCCACGGAAAAGAGAATGGCAGATATACCCACTGTAACGAGAATGGCAGATGAACCCACTGAAAAGAAAAAGGCAGGTGAACCCACCGATACAAGAATGGCAGGTAGACCCACTGGAAAGAGAAAGGCAGATGAACCCACTAGGAAGAGAACGACAGACAAACCCACTGGAAACAGAAGGGTAGATGAACCCAATGGAAACAACGCAATGAACAGGAGTTCTTCTAGAAAGAAACCAACTAGACATCAGCAGAGTGAATCATCAAGTGATGAGTCTGAAGGCACAAACCTACGACCAGGTAAGTTATACCATGGAGGATTAACGACCTACTCATCAGTGGTGCCACGGCAATGTTATAACTCAAGAGTCCAGTCTTACTGAGGCTTAGACATTAACATCTTGGCTTACACTAAAGATTTGTCTGTGTGATATAGTGCAATAATTGATTTCCTAATCTATTGCCCTCAAAAATCAAATTAGGAGTTTGTGGTTACAGACGGGCAACTCCACCAAGCTGCACAGTCTGTGACAATAACTCGTGATATATCATCAACAAATGCACAACCTATTATCTAGTATATACTCCTAATTAACATTGATTTGTGTTTCTGCTTTTAAATGTAGAGATTGTTTGTCATTCTATTGACGAAATACTAAGAAAATACACTCATGGGTGGTACATTTACCAAAATGAACAGGGAACACAAATCGTTACCATAACAGCTGCCCAAACAGATTCAAAGCATCGTTTAAGTTATCCCACCAAGCAGACAGATTTTTGTCTGAATTTTGACATAAGTTTAGTTTGTGATGATTGTTTTTCATCTACAGATTTTCGTTTCATCAACGGCCAAATAGTCGACCTTACCAGAGTACCGCACGTCAGAGACTTGCCCAAACTTTCCGGAGCGATTAGGGTGGCAGTTGTAGGGGAAAACGGCTTCGCGGTAAGGAGAAGAAAACAGCAGAGGCTTAAAGATGCATAGTCAGATTTCAGATCGATTTCACCGTGAGAAATAATGATAAATGTTGATAATTTAGTGCTGTGAGGTTACTATCATTGCAGAAATGCAAATCAACACACCTCAAATTGCGGCTAGCCTTTAAAAAGTTCACCATTGTTCATGTTCCAAAATATTGTTTGAAGTTTTTAATTGTTACTATAGTAATTTATACTATTATAAAACTTGTATAAATGCTCATAAGATGAAGTTTTGTTGGTGGTATGATAATTAAGTGCTTAGGATCCGTGCAGGATAACCTTTTTAAAACAAAAGTGATGTTTTACAATTTTTATGGGTTGATTACTTGTTGTTATTGTTTTTCATTTTTATTGTAAAAAAACAACAAGAAGAGAGGTTTTTATCCAAATGTTGAAGTTGTGTTTAACTTGTATTTACGTGCTGTGTAGCGCCCTCTTTCATATTTTCTGTACATACAATTTCAATGGAGGGCGCTACATAGGCTGCTTTAATAGTCATGTTCATTCGCAAACGATATGAAAATGGTAATTTGAACTTTCTGACTTGTGTTCTTGATGAGTTTCGTTGTTCGCGTTTCTTTGGTGGTGACTCTGATCTTTTAGGAAGTACATATTACGGTAATAAAAAAAACTTTTCAAAATAATTGTTGCAAATTTACCCGATTGTTCAACCAATACGGTGCTGTCCCACCAAATAGACCCCGTCCGTTTCTCTTTGCAATACCAATTCCAACGGATAGGGGCCCAACCTACCAAGTTGCCAAAGATACCCAGTTTAGAAGTTTAACATTGAGCTTGAAAAGCTAAGTGATAATCTGTCGATTATTATTTTGAGAGCTAACTTCATACTTTGCAGATTTGGCCTAATTGTTTACTTTTTAAATGATATAAGACGATAAAGTTATTAAGTTATTGATATTACCGCGTATATTGTCGGTTCTTAGATGTATAATTAGATAACCTTCTGTGTGGTAGCTATAGGCTCCTCTAATCTCACTTCACTAAATATATGTTGCTATAAGGACATGGTATATATTATCCGATAATTATCGAATATGTTCGGGGTTGTATTTTTTGACACAGTGGATGCTATCCTACTATTACCACGAGCTATAAATATTCACTAATACTAATACATGAAACCGATCATAAGTGATGTATGAAAAAACATTGTACTAAAAAAAAAATAATAATGACTAGGATGTAGTGCGATCCATCTGAAGATCGTCCTCTTTACAACTGGATCACTTTGATCCAGAGTAACTTGCAAGTGGATCGGACACTGAAGCGTCTCAAGACGTTCCATCTGTTATCAATATACCCCCTGCTTTGAAGTTCTTGCATTTTAAGGCCTAGTAATCTCGAGCCGATTCGTTTTGGGTGTAATTCTCGCTGGAGGACCCTGAGGCATTGTGAAGTCGTCGATGTTCCTACTGGATAGAGATTCCTTACACGATTCGTACCCGATAATGTCTGTCAAATCTTCACTAGACGGTTGCTTATGGAGCGCCTAATAAGCCCAGGTATATCTAAAACGAAGACCAGTAAAACGCAGACTGAATAATACTACTCAGCAACGAAGATGAACCTTAACCTGAACCTTAACCCTAATCCTAATCCTAGCCTTACGTTACATTTTAATTACCTAAAGTTCAGCACGGGCCAATCTTTGTATAGTAACCGTCGACAGTGCAATATGTCTGCATGGCCCGCCTATACTTGTTGTAGTAATGAGATACTGGACGTCTTATGTAACTATGGATTAGCTTGCCCGCAGTCACGAGTATTAAGTGTGTCTAATACGAGATTTTGTTCACGTAGTTGTCCTGCAGGATTTTGCCGGGCACATACAATAATATGCAAGGTGAACTTCGGTATACGGAGTCAGTTATGACTACATCGTTCCACGCAATTAGGCCCGGGCCACTGGTATCCTGCAGGATCGACCAGGGATCCAGTGCGACAGTGCCGAGTATTTCATTTTGTATTCCTTCTTGACTATATACACTCGTTCAGTAATGATGATGTATTTTTGATGTCAATTATCGCCCGCCGGCGGGACCAGGTTTACAAAGTCACGCTATGTTGTTATCATTAGCCGTATGGTTAAAGATGCATGGTAACTAGGCCCTATGGCGGACTATGGAACGTTCTGTACTCGTGAAAACTAGTTGAAACTAGTTGAAACCAGTGTACTCGTCTTCATCACTATGTAAATTGAAGTAATCAACAGCAATCCTCTTTACAAGTGGGCTCCATTTGGAAATTATTTTAACAACTGGACATTCATGGTGTAAGTCATGGTAGTAATCTTCTAGAAACATGACAGAAACAACATGGCGGACAACATGGCCTCGATCCCTGCGCATGTGGTTCGCATTGTAACTAGAAACGCAAGTATTGTTGCAAAATTGGAAATGGGCATTTATTCCATTTCTTGAAATAAAAATTGTCCTCATCGAAAATCGGAAAAACACTGGAAAAAGTTCTAATGATGTTTTAGGATCAATATGCCATCGACGGGCAAATTGGACGCGGACTAATTTCTACAGTACGCGGGGATTATTCCCTTTGAAGTGCCTAGCCGTACAGAGCCTCGCCGTACGGAGCCGTAACAGTATGTGGTTTCTTGATGAGGTGTAACTTTCCCTTTCGTAAGCGTAGCCTCTTGCACGTTCACTTCCTCGACATATTCACGCACGCGCAAGAGCCACGGTGAAACAGATAATAATATCGTCTCATTACGGAACTGGAATTAATTCTCGGTGGTCATTTCGGAAGTAGCGTATAGATAGGTGTGTGTTACCACTATAGGATAGAAAGATATCCTCATCGATTCTCGTTGGAATACTATGGCCAGGCGTTATTTATTTCGCTACTTGGTCGTTGGGGTCTCGCTAGCCGGACACAGCTTGACGGTATAAAGCGAGCAGAAGCAACCGCGGGACATCAGGGCCGGGGCCTGTGTGCTGATTATATAGGATCACGTCGGGCGCGTTTACACGCTGGGTGGACCGGCCCGCCGAAACGTTTGACTATCATCAGAAGCAGAACCGTATATGCTATATTCTTTGATAACAGTACATGCCTCGAATTGTTCACTTACATCATTCGTGATTTCTGGATTATTATAAATTAAAAACAGGTTTGCTTACTATTCACCAATTTAATTTAAAGGAAATTTCAAATTTCTTTTTAACCAACAATTTCACCGCCCGGCAAAATCTTCGATTATTGTGCACCCGTATATTGCAAAAGTGCAGCTATAATAATCACAGCTCTACTGCCGACTCAATGTAATTCGATCTTTGTATACATGTCGGTAACATCACGCCGGCGCTTCGTCAACACAAATTGATGAGTTGTACCTCGCACTGGTAAAGCAGTTAACATGCGGTTGGATCATCATGAAGCCGGGAGGCTGGGCCGCCGTTTGGTCTGATGTGTGTGTGTCAGGCCGGCAACCTAACCCAACAAGCTGTAGTTTTTGTTGTGTGTGTGATTCAGATATAGGATTCGTCCGTTAATCAGTTGCTGTATAAGTTGGTCTATATACGCACACACACACACACACACGTGTTGTGGTAAGCGTTGTCGTACCACTTTCTGCCTAAGATAGCAATTTCGTTGGAAGAACGATGTCCGTGTTACGCGCCGTGAACGCTATCTGTGTTATGTGGGTTGCGCTGTCGATGATTGAATTGCAAGGTAAGAGGCCTTTGGAACTTAAAAACATCTGCCTTCTCTTTATTTTGGTGTTGCTCAATCGTTGCAATAGTGATACACATCGAGGATAGATCTACTTTAAAGCTGCTTAGCTTAATCGACGCAGGCAGAGATTTTCTGACATACAATGTAGTTCAGTTAGAACAATCTCAATCTGGACTAACAACAAATGCAAGTTAGACCTGTTGTGTAATCTTCACATCGATCCGTCCTTTAGCTTGTACCGTTATGTGCTCGCCTGGTTTGTACCAACCGCTAACCCCAAGGCCGGATTCGACCAAGTGTAGTAATTAATGCGCATCAAGCGATTGATATATTCGCATTAGACCAAGCGTGCTTCATCATATCAAGGTTGTGTTGTCATTTTTATATATTTTCCAATATAATCTAGTCATTAAAATTCATCTGCAAAAACTATCACTTATATCCGGCCTATTATAAGCACAATGTTGAGGTTTAGTAAAGACGTGTGTGTGACATTTTTGTTTTGTAACCGTAGTTGTTGCTCAAATTCAGCTGTAGAAACACAACCAAGCACAGTAAACAGGCTGGCATGGACATAAGCCATTTCATCGGGTTGGGTCACGATCTGTCACGAGTGTGCCACTTCATTTTAACTGTACATATATTCAAATTAAAATAAAAAGTAACAATTAAGTAGCTTTGAAATATTACCCCGAATCGCGTGTAACAGCAACAGGTGTGCTTAGTCAGAGGTATTCTAATTTCCAAGTATAATACACTCGAATAAGTCAATGTACATGTACCAGACAAATATTCGAACGGAACACGAAAAAACGTGTAGCTTAAATCACGCCCAATTTTTCGTTGATTCTGTAGAAAATAGTATTTTCCTATATTGAAAAAAGAGTCATGCGCATTCGCGGTTAATTAAGAAATATGCTAAGCATATTCCGTTCTCCGTTGATGGGCGGACCCATGTTAAGTGGAACAGTTAACTGCCTCTTGAAGTGCTAGGTCCTGAGGAACATTAGTCATATCTGTCCTCCTTTACTTTCGTCTCAACCGTTTTAACTCAAAGTATACCTTTAGGTCTTTTGCCAAAATATGTTGATTAAAATAATTATTTTCAACCTGATATACAATTGGATATTATCGTCATCTCGTGATGATGCCGTTTCTATATCTGTTTGTGTGTGGACTGTTTTTATTTAGAAGCTACGAGCTAACAAAGACGGTAACATTTTAATGATGGAGTTTGAAACTTTATTCTGTTTTAAAATTGTAATTATTTATCTTGGTTTATCCGTTCATGTGTGCGTACTTATGATCCTTGTCATTGTTTAAATGATCACAGTAACTTTAGAAGACTGTAAATAGAACATAAAAATACAATGTCCTCGTAGGAATACCGACGTAAAGCCATCTTTACCAAATCTTTTAACGTTGCGTTGAGACTAGCCGAACAAAACTCTCATAATGAAAGCCTGTTGAAGTGTATCATGTTATACTTCATACAAGTATGACTGGAAACAAGCGACATAATATTTCCTGTCGGTTGTTTTATGCTAGTGTAATGTATCAAGTTGCATGATGTGTAAGCATTCTTCTGATTACCCGCGTCTTATGTTCCTTCTTGTTTTCTCGATTTCTTGTAGCGGTCGCGGCACAGGAAGGGGACAGCGCTAAGACGCAACAACCAGGTAGGAATATGGAATAATATGGATATACATGAATGCTGCCTATACTGCTATAAATGTAGATGTACATTTACTTGTAACCGATCGGCGGTTCCGTACGCTGATTCGTCGATTGTGTACGGTCCAAGTCCACAAGATTTGAGAGCAAAAGTTGATTACAGTTTATTTCTTGGGTGATATTTATTTAATATGTAGGGTATAGTGTCTATATATACAAAGTGCGTATTAAATGTTTTTGCATGATCGTATTCGTTTGCGTTATATTGGTATATTGTGACTACAGTATACCGTTCGTATAATTATTTGATTCCCTTTTATTTAAAGTGAAAAAAACATGAAATTATGAAATATGCCTATGCTTCAATTTGCGGTCAAAGAACCGTGTAACATGATAAAAACATAAATGTTATTTTTTATTTATTTTCTTTCGAGAAGATAATCATTTTAAAGGGAAAATCCACGTTTTTTTCCTCGAAATAACACCACCAAAACCCAAGTCTATACCAAAAAAGTCTCTCGGATAACAGCGGCCTTCCAAACGGACGTTCAAGTCTGAATATGTAAATATCTGCCGCGGAAGTACGGCCGGACAAGGACCAGCAGTTAACACCCCCGTTGGGTCTGGTCGACGAAGCGTGACCGTTTTGTCACGAGCAACCTCTAAAACAAATCTTGATTAACTTGTGAAACTAACAGAGCGTGATTCCTAAGATCTATGATGATCTGTCGTACCTATAGGGGTTATAATAGGGGATCTTGACGCCAAGGGCCAAAGTAGGCCGACACGAATTGAGCTCATCGAGAATAATTAGATCAAATTGACGAACTTAGTCGTGACCTCTCTATTGCGAACACGACGTACGCCTCTACCCCAAGCATCGGCCCCAACTGCAATATACCGAATTAATTAAGGAGATATTTGCGATAACTGTGAATCTGTGATGGCGTCACGCGATAATAACGTAGGGTATTTCCTATGACGACGACGGAATATTGGAATGCTTCCATGATGCTATAAAAAACTTTGTTTCCCGAGTGCATTACCGTATAGTGCTTCTTAACATACATGCTCTTTGTCTTTTCATGTTCCTAATTACATGTATATTTTAGTTTTAGGTTGTACACTCCTTGTCGTCGCCGCCGTAGGTCTGAGGTTCGAACCTTGGAAGTGTTGTTTTTTTAAGGTAAAATCGGTTGTAAATCTGACAGTAAACTTTCTTTCAAAAAGTGTTGAACTTGTGGTGCAGGGACTTTGATAACTGCATTTCCTTGAGCGTAATATGATTACGAATCCAGAAAGCTCACTTTATATCCGCGAGAAGCAACATTTACATATTTGTGTTTGCCATGAAGCAGAAATACGACATCTGTTGTACAATTCACGTAATGAAAATCGTATGAAGGAGTTATGCAGCGAACCCGTTATAAAAAGACAGAGATAATTTCACCACGAACGAGTCCTTCCCCTCCCCTCCCCTCCCCTGTCCTCCTCCTTCCCTCTTCCCTCTTCCCTTTTCCCTCTTCCCTCTTCCTCCCCTCCAGTAATACACGTCATATCCAGAATCCCTTTAAGAAATGATTTTTCCTCTTCCAACCCAGACAATCAACTCGTCGTTTTTCCCGCCTTCACCATCCCCACAAACAACATCAAAGCACCAAGCCAGCGATCGCTCGCAGTTCGGCCAGCGGTCCTTTATTAATTTAAGCAAGCCGCGTAAATAACGGACTCTACCCCCGTTGATCCGTTTCCTCCCGAGTCGCTTCAGCGCGTCATTATATAGATCATTATAGTCCTTGCCGCAAATCGGATCAAAGAACAGTCGGGGCCTCGGATTCTGGCATCTTTAGCAATTAGCGTCCAGGCATTGACGATGTGGATGAAGTCTTGTTCCGTCCACAAATAAATGATCTTTAGACCTCTGATGTGCTGTACGTTCTCAGCATTACGATACGTCTTCTATTTGGATGTAACAATCAATTGTCTCCATTAGGTATCTTTTATTGCTCAGAAAATTCAAACCGCTAAACTCGTTTTAAGTCTATTAATGCAAACCAATGCACAGAATGAAACAAACGCTGATTTTGTGGAATTGTTCAGATTTAAAATCAGTGCCAATCACAGCCCACTTGATGCATAGAAAATGCAGCAAAAGAAATGCTTGACATAATTATTATTCTGATTTCAAGAAGCTTGCAGAGCAATTAAAGGTGCTCTCCTTCAATCCACTTACCTGTAAGCAGTAATCACATTATAATGAATTTTAAAGGTGACTTATAATAATGTTCTGGTTTTAAGCGTGACATTTCCCCCAAATGCTCCAAAAATTCATAATAATTGTCACGTAATATTATGATTGTTTGATGATTATTTGATGATGTTATTTACCATTTCTCGAGATCGATTTTCGTGACGATTATGCTCGGTCGTTCCAAGGACAAAGACTCTCTGAATTAAACAAAGCTAGGGCTTGTTGCGGTGTCTAAATATTATGGATGATGTATAAATCAGGGATGAGCGAGCGTAAACCCAACATTAAAGAGAGAATCGGTGTTAGGACGACGATCGGAACTATTCTTTTAAAAATGATAAATTGTATATTAAAATAAATATTACGTTTCTCTTTATGGCACTATTTTTCCCCCCAATGAACATTTATTTCTGCTCTGTTGTCTGAAACTTTGCATCTTATACATCCAATGCTCCTAAATAATTTGCCAAGATAGACCGCGACTCTATCGTGAACATAGATAAGTTATACATGTACTTCTAATCTTTCGATGATTGGTAGTATATAGTAATATTATCGTACAGACATTGCCGTTTTTGCCTTTTGTGATCATGCAAACATGACCGAACGAGGGCGCTACTCAGCCTGACGATATTGCCCCTCTGAAGTAATCATACGTTTGCATTTACATTTCGCAACAACCTGTAAATCGGCGTCGAAGATGCCGCAAATAATCAGTCGGAAAGCTTATGGTGAAACTATCGATGCATAACCAAGAAATGTATACCGAGAAAACTACCAACCGCGTTTATACTTGTGATGCCCTTCCTGTTGTAAGGGTATACCTTCGCCGGTTTCAGCTGCTTTATTATAATGAGAATTCATCCTAAATGCTACCTAATTGTTCGCCGCACACCGTGCATTTTGACTCGATACAAGTCACAAGCTAGATACCTGACTTTATAACCGGAGTAGGTAAGTTCATCCGGTGAGTGTCGGGCGGTGAAGTGGCATATACTAAACGAATGGCGTCGTCGATGGCGCCGTGAGTGAGTTAATTTGCTGCATTGCTAATGACGGAATAATTTAAACTGGGGGAGAATCCTTCGTGTGCAGGAGAGAAATTGCAATCGGGGGCTATTGTGAAGTTTTACTTGTAAAATGGTTGCTCACGTACGTGTTATGTAAATATAAACTAAAGTATAGCTCTGACGGTAATACATTCTCTCGATCTATCTGTACTGAGGGATACATGACCATACGGAGAAATTGCCACTTTAGTATTAAACCCATGTACACTATATAGAAACAGGAATCTTAATTATGACTCCGGCAGATAATAATGACCGTTAACAAAGTACGTTAGTTACTTTCTTACGTCGACGTGTGCGATGCCATTGTCTATAAATGATGCATGCACGTATAGTAAACAGTGCTTGTATATAGGGTTACCCAGAATCGATGGACATTTTTCACGAACTCGCTCTTCTAAATTCTCACCCCCCCTGCATCGTGACCACCCAGCTGAAGTTGCTATTAACATGAATGAATACCGTGTTTGTCCTGACTGTTATTAATGCTGCATCGAGTTTAACATCGATATATAGCGAAGGTTGGGAACCACACCGAGCAGCGTGGAAGAGTTAGCACCGGAAAGGAACGATCCAATATCATGACGTCACGATATGTAATAGTCTGTAGGAGTAGTGCGGGATATAATGAACCAATGGGCTTTATACGCGGTTGTTTAGTCGAAGAGGTACTACGAACCGGTAATTGTAAAACTGACATATGAAGACGACCAGATCGGAAGTTTGTGGGTAGACCTACATGTATATTCATTGGTTCGTATAGTTTAATAATATTAGTCTTCTGTTCATTGATGGAACGACTATGACACTATATGTAGATAGTTCTCTTCGAATATGACTGAACAATTGTTCAAATGTTAAATGATTTGTTATCACATTAAGTTGAAATTGAGGGGGCTCTATCATTTTGGAAAAAAAAATAGAAATGGTGTATCACAGTAAACCAAATTCACACTTTACGGTTACGACAACTGTTTTAAAGGCAAGAAAGGCCCCCCCTACCCGTCCTCTTGCATCGAACCAAAAACCCATTATATCCCGGTGCTAGCTACACGTACATTATTTCTCAGAACACCGGTTATGCTGTATTTCGCATACATTGGTGTACAGCACGGCAGGCGAAGTTTAGCCCCGCGGGGAGAATGATGTCGACGGTGTGTACCGGGTTTCTGACCCGAACCGTACCTTCCAGAGATAGTTCAACTTGCTTCGACGAAAAATCGATTCTTTCCTCACGGTTATTGTTCGAGTAATTGACGTGGATGCGGTTATTCAGTTTTTCCAGCCGCATAATAATGTAATCGTACCGCGTTCGACCGGTGTCACGACATGGAATTCAGTCCGGTATCACGCGCTCCGTGTATTTGATGTTGTGCCTGTACGTACGATCGTAGCCTTCTGAACGCGGGGAATGTGTCTGTGGTTCCACGAGGTACAGCTGATGAAACAAGTATTGCTTTACCAAGTATTTGTGAGATCATGTAACAAAACATTGTTGTGATTGTTCAGAAACACTCAATGTAAACCCGTTGTAAGTTTTTAAATAGAAAATACATTTTTAAAAGCCACAAATGTTACTGTTTTCGAAACTCTTTCACAATGTTCTCAACTGCATGTTTACTTGTCACAACTAAAGAGAAAAATATTTCACACATTAATACGCTAACCTCTGTTTGTCAATGCGCGCGTGCCCGATGTGCGTGCGTGCCCAATGTGCTCCATCAGAACTAACCGAGAGAGGGCGCTCGTCATTTCACCGACTACATGGCCAATTACTGAATGTGTGCTGCAACGGATATCTGAACTAGTAATGTTCGATAGTAGAACCATCTCTGAAACGTTATACGTGGTATCCGATTTCAGAAGGTAGACCTCTGCACAAGATATCTAAGCTTTTTGCCTTTTGTCGTCAGGCAAATTTATAATTGGGTGCAGCTTGGGGTGCAACTGGGGTGCAGATTACGGAGAGGGGTGCGGATATGCACCTTCAAAGGCACACAATTGTATCCACAGGGGTGTGCATATCACGTGCACCCTACTAATGGGGTTCAAGTTTTGCACCCCTTGGGGTACCGATTGGAACCTGTAGTTCTCAGTGTGAACCGCTGTGTTATTCAGCCACGATAACAGCGACCTTTCATGTTTCGTTCAAATCGTACAACTTAAGACTTGATTCACTCCTACGTTAAAACGACAGGAGCGCACCCAGTATATCTTTAACCGCCAACACACTGGAGTCTGGTTGGTACCGGTCTAGCCAACCTCGCCGGAATTATGGTACATACTTGAGGGTGATATTTCATTATCGATAGAATCGCGCGGAATGCCTCCTCCACGCAGCCTGTTCTTCACCGAAGACCGGTATATTACATTAAAGATACACTGTCCTATTTCAAACCCATTTAACCTCGAGAAATATTTTCAAATAATGTTGAATTGTGTGGATATCCCCGTGTTAACAACCTTAAGACTTTACAAATATCTATCGACTGATAGTTGCGTACTATTTTCCTGCCAAGAAGACGTGTTGAAACGACGGTGCATATTTAAGGATTATACTGTGAGGCTGCAGTGTTATAGTGTCGATTGATTCTAATTAATATTGTAGCAGTCGAGGATTGACTATGTTGGCGATTGCATATACACATACCGGATTTGTTTCGTCGAAATCTCCCATTATACTACGTCGTTAAAACACGAAATAATCCGCATTCTTCATAATTTATATTTATCGACATCTTGAAAGGATTATTGTTGGCAGTGTGAAGTGAAACTAAAAATAAGTGGGATGGCTGCGATTGAAAAGCTCGCAGTAAAACCCTAGTGCGATCCATGTTGTATTTGTTAATTCGCGCAAAAAAAAG
>JAVCKS010005706.1:0-18144 GCA_032273685.1 Pteraster tesselatus | reverse complement strand
ATTACATAATATTGACTGGTATACATGGTATACATTCCTGTCGACTATAGTCGCCAATGGTAGTGAGAGGGTTAACAGACATATACATACAGACTACATGTACATGTTTTGCATTTTTTAACCTGAACCTTCACGGCAGGTCTACATGTATCTATCATTACATGTACAGGCTCAACCTCCTGGAATGTTTAGCGGAGGAAGGAGGCACTACGCCCAACTTGAAGTCAATTTATTTTCATTGATGCCTACAAAAATGTGACCCTTTCCCCCTATAAATGTAACTCACCTCACAGCATCTGTGTACATGACAAACCCAAATAACCAATTTAGTGTTGTGTTATAAGATTAGGTACCATTCCAATATTTCTGCATCAGGGATCTTTAAAAAGTCAATTATTCACCAATTGAGTCCCCTTCATGTGTATTTTCTCAAATTAAACTTGAACAAAATGGATTGTAAAAAAAAATTGTTTGCCAGTGCACAAAAGCCATTTTATATTTATTTAATCTTTGAATCTGTGTATATATATTTTCCAATTGTCAAATATACTGTGGCACAAGAAATAAAACAGAATTTTCAATTTCATTGCCCCTGCATGTCACCTTGGTGCCCTTGTAAGTGTCATGTCCTTGGTGCCCTTTTTAAGGTTTCCATACAAACAATTGGAATGAAGTGCCCTTAATAACAAGTCAAAATGGTCTTGCTTCTTTAAGACCGAAATACCCCCAGCCCTGCACCCACTAGAATCAGTGCAACAAAACTAAAGTCACTAGACAATGTACATTAAGGCTGCATACAAATTCACCCATTAACACGGCAAATGTATAAGCCATTTTGGACAACTATTATTATTATTATTATTTCTTTTTGGTAATCACTGTAGCTCGTAAGCCCGAAGAAACCCATTGAAGATAGAACTGATGACTATTATTACTATTTACATCCAATAGCACCATTGGGGCGCAGACTGCCAGAAATACCGGGGCATGCCCCTTCTCTTTCATGATAAGCATTCTGGGTTCTTTAACGTGCAATGTCACACATGTTACGTCCCATCCGAAGGACGGAGCAATTCAATTTAAGAGCCTTGCTCAAGAACACAAGTGTCACGACCGAAGTTTGAACCTGGGGAGACCCATTCTGAGTTAACAGAACCAACTGAGTCCGGCGCACTAGACCGCTCGCCCACGACACTCCGTGTGGTGCCTAAATGATTTGCCAGTATTCCGCTTGGAGATTTAGCAAGTATACACAGAGCGATTTGACTAACAATCTAATTTTATGTTCAAAGCGTGATTGTTTACATTCAATATGACATAATATTTCTGTCCGTACATAGTTTTTCCAGTCAATTGATTTGTTTATGGCTTCAGGCACATTACACAAATGCACAATAAACTGTCTACATGTTTTTTTTCTTCTTCCATGTCTTTTTGCTCTTTTTTTTTCACCACAATTTACACAATATACAATTAACTTCTCACTATACACATAAAATTGGTTCATATGAAGATTTGCTCATAATAATAGGCCTCTTTGAGTTTACAAAAAAATACAATATGGTTTATTTAAAGTAATAACTAGTTCAAAGAAATTATTTTATCAGTTGTTATTAAGCCAAAATTACATGGTTTTTACCACAGATGTTAACCTGCACCAGCATTAAATTTCAGCTTCACAATTTTGTTGTATCCACCAACTTCACATTAGTGTTTGTTGGATTGCTATCTGATTCAAACTGATCCTCAGTTGGCGAGTCTTCTTTTTCAGGGGCGTCACTTTTGATCGATTTGTCATCTGAACTGCTCACTGGTGTTTCTGATTTTGTTGTCAGTTTTGCATACGCGCTTTCTGTTTTGTGTTCACTGTAAACAGATGAAGGACAAGATGTTGTTTAGCATCAGTTGAACATCAATATCATTTGAATGCCAGCTATCGACAGACGATTAGCCAGATTTCTGTTAAAGAATTTTGCCCCGATTTTCTCCCCTCCTATCACGTTATTATCAGTCGACAGACAACCATGATTTCAGTTTTTTTCTTGTGGGCAGCCAATAAACCTCATCCCTCAGAAGACTAGGAAACTACACGTACCTAAATGTATGTTCACTTCATTGCCGATGGACATTTTGCTCACAGGCATTTTACGTATGATCAAGTTCGAGAAAGTACATGTAGGTTAGGGTTAGGGTTAAGGTAGGGTAAATTTTTCAGGCCAACATTGATAGTGTCCCTTTCAACTTGCTTCAATGCTTTACCTGATAACTGGTGGGTAATTATTCCCATCGCCATTGTCCCCACATGGGAGGGGTACTGGAGGCTTACGGTTACGCCTAAAATTGAAATAAACACCAAGTCCCAATAACTACGAATTGATCTTCAATATTTGTCAAGGCAAAATAGCACCTTAATAGTTAACACATGTAATGTTACACTGTGTGCGCATACAACAGTTTGATATATTGGCGGTAACCAGCTTTCTGTCCAACAAAAATGTCCAAGGAGTGTCTGAAGCACACCCTGAACGGCAGGATGCTAGTGTAGTAGGTATGCAGAGGGGTTGTGGCGAAAATCATCTTTGCACTCATACCGATGGTGGAAAATTACATATAATTACTGTACCACTCTACTGGAAAACTCTTGATAGAATCACGCATTCATGCTTCAAAATACCCATCACATTTGCATAATTACACCTGCACACTCTGAATTATGGCAAACAAGTAGTTTTTCACTTGCTATAATCTAATTGACACTATACACCAATCCATTCTACACCTGCCTGTATATAGCGCCAGTACTTGAATGCCCAAGCAGACGATGCATGCGTAAACATTCCATATGCGCATATTCCTAATACGTATTAGATTCTAATACCAATACGTATTAAGATGCGCGGTTGGAATGTTTATGCGTGCATGTTGCGCTCGGGGGCTATACCCAGTTATGGCATCGCAGAGATGCATACTTTCCTAAAATGGATTGGTCTGTAACTGATTAAAGGCAGTCTCTTACGGGATAACTCCATGTATGCTATCTAAGCACTGGATTGGGCCGGTGATGATCTCTCAATAGCACAAAACCACTAGGACTGATAGTTTGTTAATGCGTGGTCCTATAGACGGTGTCCCACTAATGCAGTGTCCTGCTAATCCCACTACATGTATCTCCACAATTCCTTCTTGGGTACTAGTACTTCCCCCTTTAATCCCCTTCTCCCTTATCTGGAGGATTTTGTCAGCAGCGATCTGACAGTTTTAGGTTGGATTTCATGCTGCTTGTTCATCAGTCGGAATTAACAAGCAGTCAGTGTTAACAAATTACACTTTTGTTTTTTTAAGAATTTAATTTACAGCTTCCCATTTTAGTTTTAGAACGTGGCAGCTAGAAGTAATTGCTTCATGTATGTGTGCACGTATACTACTTACTTGTACACAATGATACTCACCTGCGGTACCAGCAGCATACCAGTACAACAATTATGCCAATTAGTATGGCTAGCACTAATACTACCAGACAGACTATGAGTATTACATCGGGTGAAGGTGGATTGTCGCCTGTGGTCGGTCCAACAGTAGACACCCACACTGGAGTCACTGGAGTAGTTGTATTAGGTATACCTGTGGATCAAAACTGAGGATTATCGATTGATCATGAAATGAGGATAAGTCACACAACTCCTTTCCCTCGGACCTGGAATTCAACGGAGGCCATGGGGGGCTATGGCTTCCGTTGCCCCAGCATGCGGCCTCGATGCTGCTGTGAGCATTTACATCGTATCAATTATCTTAGCCTTGGTGCCTTTTGGAAAGTTTTCCACAAACGCCCTTTTAACACGTCAACATTTATAGAATTGGCCCTTCAAACCGAAATTCTGCAGGCCTGTCTCAGCAGTACCTGTAAAATCAAATCCACGTCCGATAGCTTACATTTTGTTCATGTTTAACAGGGTGCGGTAATATGACATTTGAACGGGGGCGGCATAGGATTTAACCAGACAAAAGTTGCACAATGTAATTTCGAGTTAAACCCCATTTTTCTCTTCAATTCTGTAATATTTCCACTGATTCGAATAATTGAAAAAGTGTTTTTATCTGTAGAACCGGCTTGAATTCTCTTCAATTGTCCCTATGTGACTGGTTTGCCAGTGATGCCGCACATTTTTGCTGCAATTAGCCCTCTTGTGTTATAATGTGAATGTTTAAAAACAGCATAAATTCTCAGCCTTTTTCAAACTCTACTTTTGCAACTCTATGGGTGAAAGCTTTCCTGAGCAAACGACCAAGTTACATGATGACAGAACCAGTCAAAAAACCGACGGGCCAGTCATAATTCCAGCATGTACTGGTAATGTTTGATAGTACCGGTAAACAAACAAGTTAAGGGAAACTCCTGCTGTCTGTACTAATTCAGAAATAACTACAAGTATCTATTTCCCGCTCATTTTGTGACTTCACTCTTTAACCTTTTTGTCAAGTTCATCCCAAACAAGTTATTAACAAACGTTTGGCTGGTACTGTAGGTATTTAGGCTTTTAGGAATGTATTAAGTAGTGAACAATAGTTAGTCGAACCATCTAGGAACATTGATTACTTATATTGATTCAATTTTTTTTTTGAGGCACGTACATGTATACCATGCCCCAGGGACAGTCGAGGAAAGTAAGATGCTATGAAAGTAAACCAAAGTTTTTGGCAGGTTTGGACATCTGGATGCAGTGAAAAGAAACTTGGCTCTACTGGGAATCGAACCATGGACCTTCCGCTTTACTTATCAAGTTGGAACTTTAACTGTATTTGTGTGTTTTACATCATCGCACAAAACAAGGAATAATAAACAACGCAACAAACATAACAAAATATTTTAAAACAGAAACTGGCAGGCAGGCAGCTAGATCGACAGACAACATGACAGATAGGTAATGAATAAATAATCAATGTAATGTTTGAGGACGTTGGTATTATTAATAATAATAATAAAGTATTCTTATATAGCGCAATCAAACATCATAAGTATTCCCGTTGCGCTTCACACAAACAAAAACCAAATATAAGTTTATAAAACAACCACAACACATATAATAATACTTAATGATATCAAAACAATTATAATTAGACTCATAATAACCTAAAAATAATTATAACCATTATTTAATAAGTACAAGTATGTGTGAAAACATGCAAACAAAATGAATCAAAAACTTGATATGCACCAGCAGTAACAGTGGTTTGCTGTATGTCTAAAAACAAAATAGTTGAAAAAAACACGTACAGATAAATAAACACAAAATTAACAAATAAATAAACAAACACGTACACAAACATGTAAATAGTTAAAAAAACTCAACAATTCACCTGAAGTTTATTATACAAGTAAATAAATATAAGCAATGATAATGATAATAAAATTTATACTTGTGCTTAATTATGACATCCGTACGAAACAAGTATGGTTAACTGTCTTGCCCAAGAACAGAAGTGCCACGACCGAGACTCGAACCCATATTCTGATAACACTAGAACTATGCAAGTAAACACAAATTGAAAAAAGACTGTACCAGGCTGTAGTCATAGTCGTTTGCTGTATGTCTAAAAATGAAACGAAATAACAATAAATAAACAAGGAAACAAACAAGTACATACATACTGGACAAATAAACTGACAAAAAAACAAACAATTAAACATTCTTATAACACTATAGAACTATGGAAGTAAACAAAAACTGAAGAAAAAGTGTACCTGTAGTGATAGTCGTTGGCTGTATGTCTAAAAATGAAACGAAATAACAAGAAACAAGAAACAAGAAAACAAACATGTACTTGTACACAAATAAACTGAAAAAAAAAAAGATTAAACAAGCATGCAACTGTAAACAAAAAATTGAAAAAAGACTGTACCTGTAGTAATAGTTGTTTGCTGTATGCCTAAAAATGAAACCAACAAAAACCCAATTCAAAAAACACATGCATCAAGAGATAAACCAACAAATAACATACAAACAGTCTAACAAACAAGAAAGCAGATCAACAAATAACAAACAAGTAAATAAACATGTACATGCAAAGAAACAAACACTGAACAATGTATGGTGCATACCTGTAGTGGCGGGGGTGGCTGGTTGCGTGCCTAAAAATGAAACAAATATAATTTACATGTATGAACAAACCATGAAATAGATGTGTGTTTGTTTTTGAAATTCTACCAAATATAAAGGGGAATAGTAGTATTTACAAAAAGAAGTGACACCTCCCTATTTTAAAAGGTACTCCACTGTCCAGCTGCCCCCTTTCAAATAGTTTTTTTCTCAATCAATTAACATCTTCCAAAGTTCCAAAATGTTATGAAAAGCATCGCACGGTGAAGGTCTTACTGTTTATGCTCAATATCACGTGTCAGTTGGACGAGTGCTCGTTTTTTGCCTGAGCCCGGGTCTCGAAATGTATGTGCACGGCCGCGGATGGCATAATAATATACAAAAACACTAGCTCCGGTACATGAAGCCATAGAACAATCAGGAATGGCGATGTCTGGTTACAAAACAAAATAATATAACAACTTCTTTTTGGTGTTTGAATACATCGTTATATATAACAATTATTTTATTTTGTAAATATTCATGGATTTTTCTTCTTCATTCTTTTAAACATTTTAAACTATTGAGGGGAAATTGAACTGAAATCAGAAAGTAGCTGTGCATGCATATCAATAATAAGAATATTAAACAGGGTAGTTCTCTAATCCCACTGTACTCTCACCTGCTTTCGCGTTCACTGGAAACATTAAAGCCTATGTGACATTTGACCTGTGACCTCTGCAAATGACCTTTAACACCAACAGACATGAAGGTGCCCATAGTTTAGATATGATGCAGGTGTATTAGCAAAGAAATTTGGTAAATTAAGTTGACCTCAAATGACCTGTGACCTCTCTACGTGACCTCAAATACCAACACTAAGTGAAGGTTATCCTACCTATTGCAGCTATATGTTCCATATTTGGTTCCATTTGGATCAAAATATTGCTTTAACCAAAATGTCACAATGCATGCATGCAGAAATAGTGACTGCAGAGTCTCTCTCTGAACTTTGTTCAGGCGAGGCCAAACAAAGTTACAAAAAAGTACCCTACAATCTTACCGTGATTTACTGTGATAAATTGGAAAGCACCATTACTGTAATAAATTGGAAAGGAAAAATTAATACTTACAATTATTACAGGATGTACAACATCGCATAAGCGAGGTAATTGAAGGTAGCGTTGGCACTGTGAGATCCTGGCATGCATCTTCATTGCATGTAATAATATCCCTGCTCAGTGCACAATAGTCTGGTGGTGGAGTTTCCATGCTGAGCAGGTCAAAAAGCTTCAGCAGTAATATACTGCAGCCAAGTGTTTGGATTCACAGGAGATGACTTTATACTTCACAAAATCCGGTTCATTCTGCACCTGTTAAGTTTGAAAGACGAATCCGAAAAGAGGATGTCAATTGTAGAATAAATCACCAAAATACAGTAGCCCATGAGATGTTTCTTTGTGTCAGCCAAACAATGCATTATTCTGTTCATATAGAATATTATGTAGTAGATCAGCCTATGCACATTCACCTATTTCCTCATAATACTACCTGACCATGTTTAGAACAAACCTAGCCCTAAGAATATAGGTTGGGCAGTCGATCGGGTTACATGTATGTAAAAGTATCACAGTGGTTTTGCTTAAGGGAGTTGTCATGTTACAGGATGAATTTCGAGTTTACAATAAAACCTAAGCATTAGACCCTATCAAATGAAAACTAAAGTTCATGTATTTTTCCCATTTATTAGTGTTCTTTTCTATTAAAAAATACCACTTTAAATTGACCGATTTAGTGTAATTTCGCCCACTGCAATTAAAATTTTACCAGAAATGACATAGGCTTTGTACATTATTACGATTGATCGAGTGTAGTGTGTGTACATGTTTGTACACGGTTGTATTTTTCCTTCATTAGGCCAGATAAAAAAAAGAAGTTGTTGAGCGTCCTTTTTATTTGGAAGTTCGGGTAGGGAGGTTTTTTTTTTTTTTCTACTTCTCATTGAGTTTTGTTGACATGTAAAAATATAAAATAAAAACTACTTTCTTCTCAAAATTGTTGTATTTCTTCACAATACTTGAAATCCTTTTATATCAATGCCAAAACTCTCAAATACAAGCGGAAAACGTTGCAATGCACATGTGCTGCTTAACAGCGTCAAACTTTGAGTGTAAAAAGATAGTTTTTAATGATTTTGTTAAAACAAATTTTGTTTTTTTAAAATCATGTCGGGCGTATTTTGTAGGGTCGGGCGGGGACGCTCAACAACTTTTTTTTTTATCTGGCCTTAGCAGATCTGCTATTCTGATCATTCTGAATTTTCCAAAGTATGGTAGCCAGTTTATCGTTTCGACTTACATCACCAGCTACTGTTGTACAAAGCCCACGCCACCTTGAAAATTCCTGGAGAGTGGGTGCATGGGGCTAAGTTAAATTGAAAATGCCATATTTAGACTCTTTTTCGTGGAATTCCCAAAAATAATTACATTGCACACGTTTGTCATACATGTAAGCCTCACAATACTTTATTGATACAGTGAACATTTTTATTTTTCTAACTCCTTTAGGGAACAAAATTGTTTAAACTTCAGATTTTGTGTAAGTTGTTATTATCATACATTTGCAGGACTTTATTTTATAACTACGGTAATATAATATTACCCAGTAAGGCTACCAAGAAATGTAAACACTGTGCCACTGACAATCTTAGATTTTCCCTAGTCAAAATAGGTAAATTTTGGGAAAAACGAAGAGAAAACAGCGGTTTTGAATTTGGCTAAAACTATAGTGGTAATTTAAATGATAAAAATAACACATTCACAATTCTACCTTATTCGTATGAGGCTAAAGAGCTACACTTGCACGTACTGTATACACAGCAAAACTGTCAACGCAAGTGTAGCCTTTTTAATTTTAGATTTTTCTCAGTCTAACTAATCTGCGATTAGCACCGACATCTTTCTAATAATTTTAGGCAGAGCCTATTCCTACACCAGGCGTAATGAATTTCCTATTGGCCATTCTCTTACGCCATCCGGTTACGAAATGTGAATTAGGCCTAGTACTGTCTGTAGGCCTATGTAGCATCCACAAAAATGGTAGGCCGAGTTTATTTTGAAAACAGGGGATGGATTTTAACTCAACACCATGTTATTGCTTATGTCACATTGGTTCAGTATTACTAGTATTAGTAGAATACCTTACATATGCCTACTACAAGTCGTACTGTAGTCTTAGTTACTACCCTCAGCAATCCACACCCCCTTGTTTTATTTGTGCATCTTTACATTACAAACTAGGGTCATAGTATACACTATGCAGGCCTACACACATGAATTAGGCCATGCAGGTCTACTTATCAAGTATTTTAGGCCAGTTAGGCCCAGAAATACCGATGAGCCCTAAAATAAACATTAAACAGTTCTAAAAAATACATACAAAAGTGTACAACACTAACCTGCCAATTGCCTGAACTTCAAAAGAGTGCAATGAGTTCCGGGTGTAACAGCGGTACGTCCCTTTGCTGTAATTTTGGCAATTGTAATTCGGCAATTCCTGCAATAAGCGAACATTGGACTGTCTGTACACGTACACGTACACGTACACACGTACGTACGTGCGCACACAGTTGAGTATGGGGCTTTCCCGGTGCTGTCTATTGCAACAGAGGGCGCTATATTTGTAAACAAATGGAAGTAAGTTAAGTTGTTGTTGCACATCACACCATGGAGGTACCTCCATGATCACACAGACTGCTCCAACTTGTGTTATTGTTATTTGTTTCTTTTTCTCCCTCCATGGTCACTGAGTCCCGGTACAAAACGGATGACGAATGATTATTTAAACGGGCATGATCAGTGATACGACTGAGCGTGAATTGTTCATAGAATATTTGGCGTTTCGTTCAGACCTAGCCGAGTTTGGCGCCTGCACGCCAGTTGCTGGAAAGAGAGATATGTTGCTTATTTAATATTTTACGATACATACCAAATGTACGTTAACACAGCATCAATCGAAAATTGATAAAGTCAAATTAAGTCTAGTGTAATCAGTTAAAGTAATACAGGTATGCTCATTAATACAGTTACAGTGCACATGCTCTACACACAGCATATCATTTTGATATCGGATATCGCGCACACTAATCTCCAAATCCTTATCAAACAGTCGTAGCCTTTATGCCATAGTACATACAATACTGAAAGACCGTTTCATAAAATGTTTGCGAGATTAGTGTGCGAGTTCATTTGAATGCGAATTTTACGTCGAAATGAACCAACCTTTACGCATTTTGTTGTTAAGTCTTTTGGCTTGTTTATGGTTGCTTGTTAGGAAAAAATCTGACAAGGTTTTTTTTCACATTCTAGTGGCTGTTTTATAATTATATCCGGCTTACTTACAGAATACACTGCCACTCCTGTTTTGGTGACTAGTTTGGTACCCTTGTAATTAGAATCATTGTGAAGTGACTTCTGGGTACCAGGATCTTTTTAGGATAGGGACGTGGTGGCGGGGTATTCTATAGTTACTCCTTATATGCTTTTTAATTTTTTTTAATTTTTACTTTCGCCAAAATACAACACAAAACAAAGTGAAGAAAAGGACTCAACACCTGTTTTCGTTTTGAATTTTTATAATAATGTATATCTATACTTTAGATTTTTATTTTCTGTCTGAAAATCAATAAAAATGTCTAGGGTCGGCCGTATTTTTAGGGTAGGTGGGGTTACGCCAACATAACCTTTTTTTATGCCTAACCATTAGTATGAATTGCACTATATGAGCATCGGTATTATAATTATTATTAATAATGTCTTGATGTTTGATTTAAACCAAACAACCCAATGCAGGTGTTGCATTACTAATTAGATGCTGAATTAAGTGACAACTGGATGGTCAACTATGGTTTTATTCTCCATGTTTAAGATAATCTTTTGAAAGAATGTTAGTGGTAAACCTCCGGAATAGGCCAAGTTGTAAAGTTGTAAGCATGAAACGATGCTAGGTATAAAACCGGAAGTCTTCATCATGTATACTGAGCAGGCGCTAGCAATTCCATCAGCAGTTAGGGTGTAGTCTGTGAACTCCTTCAACTAGCTTCCACTGTTCCAATGAATATGTGGGCAGCCGTCTTCCTGAGCAGGTAAAAAAGTTGAAAACATTTAAGCCATCTTTTACAAATTGCAACCACTGTGGTATTTTATTGCCTCAAGAAGTGCAATGCAAGTACAATGATACGGCAAATTTGTTATTTTTTTTTGGTATCACCTGACTAAATCCAGAAATACCACCGTTCCTGAAAAATATATGTTTTTAGGGAGGAAAAAAGAATTTTCTTTTAGAAATCAGTTAATAAACAAACGTTTCTATTCCTTGAATGGAGTTTGTAACTCATGGGAGTTGACATCAATATTTAATATTTTGGAGTTTCTATTAATAAATAGAAACTCCTGATCTAAATACCTTAACCCTTTCACTACCAAATTGTTTTCAGGAATAGGCTTGTGGGAACCAGCTATTTGTGTGCTATGCAAGCAACATTGACTCGTATCCATATTTATTCTTTGTGTCGACTACACTTGCCAACGGTATTGAAAGGGTTAATCTGTTTGGCCCATTTCACAAATATATACTCTCTTTCGGTTGCGCTAATCATCACTAAGAGTTTAGGAATAATCGCTGGCTTAGTACCTTCACGAGAAGCCTCATCCTGCTGAAGTGAGATCACATTCAGGGCTTGTATGTTGAAGCAGTTGAACCCATCAGATTAACATACAGATCGATGAGTCGACAGGATCATATGGGTTGAAATCCTACTTGTGGCACTTGTGTCCTTAAGCAAGACTCTTTATCATGATTGCTTCTCTCCACCCAGGAGTATAAATGGGTATCTTGTGAGGGCATAGATGGTTATTTGCAGTTGTGTTCCTGATTGGCTGCCAGGATCTGCTGTAGGCTTCAAGGGATCGCAGTTGAGATGGTTTCAGGAATATAAAAAAAGAAAGAATCGTGTGCCTGGTGTTCAGGGATGATGTGCCATGAGCATCTATATGGATGGATACCGGCTCTTTATAAGATGGCTATTATTATTACTACTCTTGTTGAAATATCTCATCCAAGTTACAGAGGGCCTTGCAAAGATGTAGTGCAATCGTTACATTGCAGGCCCTGTGGTCCAGCATCTTCTCAATGCCATCACTGCACCCACATATACCTAGAAATCATCAAGACATCTGTACAAAAACAAACGGAAAGAAAGAAATTGAATTTGCAAGACTTAATTTGCATTCCCTTATCTATCAAATGGTATACCAAAATGGAATGTGAATTTCAAGCAAAGGGACACGGTTTGAACCACTATCCCTAAAACAGCAGACAGCAGGTGACAGGTGTTAAGCTGCGATGAATCGCGTGTGGGAAGTTTTCCCACCAATATTCTGTTTGTGATCATATGTACCCCATACAATAATACAAATTTTGATGCCAAAATTGATAAAACTTGCCTTTGGGAAGAGCGTCAACCAAACTTGGTTGTACTACCGGCTATTCCCTATTTTATGGAGGCCGCTACAACTGTCTGCAAAGCCCAGAAATTGTTTTTTTCCCCCACAAAGATCTGACGTCACACCCGAACAACTAGGCTTTGGCCTGCGGAGTTTGTGTACAACCACACGGGAAAATTTTGTACTTTATTCACTACATATGTTTAAAATATATATTTATATTAAAGTGTATTATATTACATTTAACTCTTTGACTACCAAATTTAAGTTACAAGTAAATAATAAGCTGAGGTACCTAACAACCTATGTCATTGGTTGTAGTAGCTAACCACAAGATCAATCATAGGCCGTGTTATACAATAATATCGATCCAACTGTGAGTCACAGATGGGAAGTTTGAGCTGCTATGAGCGGGTCACAGTAGGCAAAGAGTTAGGAAAGAAAAAAAAAATTATATATATAAATGCGACTTTAACGTACGAGTCAGTATGAGGATCGTGATAAATGGGTGAAGGTTTTGTTCGGGATTGACATCTACGCCTTTCCTAGCATACCGTAAGCGGCCAAAAACTGACAAAAAAGTGACGGGCGAAACCCAGTGCTTTCTCAACAAACATCAGACATTCTAGGCTCCAAAACACACTCCAGTAATGACGGTAAAAGAACGGAATAGGTAGCTAAAAAAGAAACTATCAATGTTCAATAATATTAGATAAAATGCAATTTCTTTACAGGCGTTTGATTCAAACAAACCTGAAGTCCGTCCGAGAGCCACGGATAGCTCTGTCCTTCAGCTCAGCTTGAAACATGGGTCCGCCTGTCCACAAAGGTAGCATCCATGAGCCCTCTCTTCCCTCTCCTGTTTTATCCGCTCAGTAGGGATCTCCACCGAGACATCCTCCTCCGAGATAGTCCATTTGGTGAGGTAGTTTGACAACCGCCATTGCGGTGGTCTCCCGTTCCGGACCTTTTTGTCGGCATCGTGTCCAGCAGGTTTGCGCTTCTTCTTCCTTTGTAGAACGGCCTCCACATCTCTGTCTTCTCGCTTTCGTGAATTGGCGAACTTGTACTGGAGGCGGTTCTTATAGAGAGCCTGGAAAAGAATTTTTGAAAGGCAAAAGCCTGAACATCGGCAACCGTATATATTAACACTATGCTTCAAGTTTCTTGACTACACGTACCAAGCTGTCTTTCACAGAGGGTGGAAAAGGTCGAAATAACTCCCAAAGAATTAAGAGAAAATCAAAATCACCAGTGATTTTCTAGGGAAAGCACCTCTGGAAAAACCTAGAAATGAATGTATAATGCATGCACATGCACAATTACTAAAATAATCCCCTTCCCCCGTCATCCCTTCCTCGTCCTCCCTTTCCCCGTCATCCCTTTCCCCGTCATCCCTTTCCCCGTCATCCCTTTCCCCGTCATCCCTTCCCCCGTCATCCCCTCCCCCACCATCCCTTCCCCCGTCCTCCCTTCCCCCGTCATCCCTTCCCCCACACCCCACCTCATCACCCCCTTCTTCATCCCAGTGTAATGTTACTAGTAACTAGAGTAAATAGTTTCTGTGCTGGACATTCCGGTTCAAGATACACACAGCAGACTGTACCTTTGCATTAAACATGGTCATGTTGGGCTGGTGATATAGTTGCGGATATCTATCAAAGAGCAGGTCGATAATCTGCACATACTGTGCCGATGTTGGATAGCTGAAAGGGTCATAAACACAGTGATTCCACATATTTAACCAATTAAATTTTTGTATATGGATCAAAATTTTTTGTTTGTAAAATCTTAAAATATAATTGTAATCAGGCTAACGAGATCTTCAGATTTTTCATTTCTTTATAAAATGCACTGCCAAATTCATCAAACACACCATAGCCCAATATCCGAACCTACATGACATGTACACGGCGTACTCTCTCTAATGGTAGCGTGATATACATTTTTGCCACGGGCCCTATTCTCATTAAATTCTCGACATTTTCTATCTTTTTGTGTGACTTTAGGTGAAAACCTCGGACCCGAGTGCATTCTAGCATGCAGCAGAATACTTAAGTGGAATATTTTGGTACAGATTAAAAATCTTAAAAATCATATTCGTTGGATATAATCATGATGCACCCTTAAGGTCCTAAAAAGACAAGCGAAGTTGGTTGCTTACAGTTTACTAGAGGTTCAGCAAATGTAAACAAAGGTACCACAAGCAGATGAATATTATTACTCACAACGTGAACTTTGTGACACTGCTATAGATGGTGTCGAGCACCGCTGAACGTTGGCGCTCCTTCAAGATTCGTCCGGCGAGTAGGCTCTCGTGGAGTGCGGTCGGCAGTTGCGGGAGTTGGTACGAAGAGATCCATAACAAATTTGTTTCTTTTACTTGATGAGAAACATGTGTAATACCAGACTCCTGTTTCTCAGAGGTTGAAGTTGAAGCAGGAACGGGTACCATCGGACTAGATTGTACACTGCCGTACGTATAGTTTTCGGGACTGTTTACACTGTGTATAATCAATATTAAAGAAGTTGTTATGTACAGGTGCATACCCCCCCTCAAGTTTTTGTAATGGTACAGTCCTATAAAAAATCATTAACCATTATTTTTGAACGATGCAAGGCTTTCTTATGAACTCAATTCAAATTATGGAGTCAAAAACATAATTCCCTACAAATGAAAATGGTTTAACAAATTTGGTACAAGGACATACTAAATTTGTGTTACGATTGTGGAAGAGATATGGTTCATTTATTATTGTTCATGAAGTTTATAACCCTGCTACAACACTTACCTGGACACATCTGACTGTGATGTACATGACAAGTCCAGTGATTGGGTAGGGGTGGGGGTGTTCCTCTGTGGGTTCACGACCATCAATTTGCTGTTTGTTTTCAACTCGTCTCCATCCTCAACATCCACCCAGTCATCGAACCCTTTGTCCCACACTTGCAGAACAACCTCATCGAGTCCGAAAATGCTTAAGGCCTTCTCCCGTAGCGCCTCACCCGTTATTTTTCTCCTTTCATCTACGGCAAACTCAACCTTTTTCTTATGGCAGCCATGTATCAACAAATATCTACATGAAAGTAACATGACAATGTTTTAATATAAAACTATATGGCGACTACCTAAAACTTAAGGCTTTTACTTTACTGGTTTCTGCCAGCTATCTCTGGAGGGAGTATTCCGATAAATTAAGGTACATTTGGGGAAAATAAACGAAGGGAAACCATCGGTTAGCACCCACTTTTTTCTTCACTAGCCAAATTGAAAATTTAATCCTTAACTGATTCCTAATTTGTCTCTGTCTAAATTAGCCCAAGGTACATTTGGGGGGAACCCGTGGTTTAGGAAGTTGTTATTAATAGTACTTTATTTATTCATGGTTGAACCTGAACTTACCTGCACACAGCTGACATAATGACACTGCACTGCAGTGCAGTCAAAGGCCTAACTAGCTAGGCGTCGCAGTTCCTTCCTTCATCATGCTTAGTTTTAGTTTTAGTCCTAGACCCTAGCTTACTTCTCCGAGTCTGAAGCTACTTGCTCTTGATGCAATCATATAGATGGCTGGGAATTCGGTGGCTTGTCCTGGGGATCAGATAACCGGTGATTTTTAACTTAAGCTAGGCCTAGTTTAAATGGTTGGCTTATAAGTTATAATAATGGCGTACGTGCGATGCGAAGGCACAAAGTAAGATGCCGACGTACGTAGTAGACTTGATTTCAAGTCTGAGATTGCGGTTATTTCTCTGCATCAGCGCAGCCACGCAAAACTCCCCGCACAGATTAGCTATCACGCGCGGTTAAAGACGGCTGTTAATCCACAAGAGGGCGCTATTTTAGGCAATACTGTAAACCACGAGCACAGACTTGGAACCAAGTCTACGTACGTAGAGATAAAAATGCATTTGCGGGGCGCCCTCTATTAGATTCCAGAGTATCATGTACATGTACGTGCTTTTTCTACGTGCAATGTGTCCGGCCGGGGGAAAGTACCTCCATTATTACAACACGTCTGAATTGAATTAGTGTGAGTGTGAATGAAGACTGACGTTTGGCACAGGCCTGGTAATGGTGAGTTTAATCTATTAACTGGATATTTTACCGACCATGCCGTGGGTAGGGCGATCGCCTCCGTCTCACGTCTGTATTTGTCTGTTCCGTCCTTGGAAATGCCAGAAAGCAACTGTCTTTGCATGTCAGCATTAGAAAGACAAGACATTATCACAGATTGCAACTGGGTATGTCAGGAGGATGAGATGGCAAACTATAAAAAAAAAATAAGTACACTCAGAGATTGGCAAAATGTCCACCGTCCTAATTTAGTATTTAATAAAGTATTTCTTTCTGTCTTTATACCGAACCCATCATAGGCTATCTGCAGTAAACTGATAAAAAAAGAAGTTATGGAAGTAGTAAATCTTAATAATGAAGTGGCGTCGACAACAGCATATATCGCCAAGGTTGTAATACTCATCGGACTGTTTTCGCCAGTAATTGCAGTTGAAAAGGTAAAATATGTGGGGATTTCAGGTAGTTTTACCTAATATGCATTTACGTGGGCATAGGCCCTAGCTATATTATTCTGATTATTTTAGAACAAAACTGTATTTTCACAATGGCAATTTTTCACCGGAGCCACTAAATTCTAAAACCAGCATTGAAGTTTTATATCCTGACCCTACGCCCTACCGCCTACCCTAATGCCTCAAACCCTAACTGGTGAAATAGTCACTTCCTTTTACAATTAATGATAAAATGATGATGATTGCGATTTTCTTCCAAATATCTTCGACGATATTGTTTATGTTTTGCTAAACCATTAAACTTGCAAATGAAGAGGGCATTATCTTAGTTAAAGGGTAGCTGCAATACATTTTTTATTGGTGTAAACAATAAAACGATGTTTAAAAAATGATATACCTTCTCTTTTTTGGGGTTAATCGTGAATGTGTTTTGAAACATTATTTAAGTAATGGTTGAAGCAGCCGTGCGTCACCTCGGGAAGGCAGCTTGTATTCCATTTTCCAAATCGTACAGGTACACGCCACACGCGTGTTTCTGTTCTCCCGAGCTGACGTAGGTTTCCGTGACAAACAGCGCCACTCTGCACCGTGGTAACACTTCAAATGGGGGTAAACATAATAAAATAAGTTAAAACACCAAAAACTTTAAATATATAGGACGGGCCCTAAAATCGGGACAGACAGTGATATTAAACAGGTTTTTCTTTAATTGGTCTAAATATTATTACCAGAACATTATTTTGTATACATCACTCGCTGTATCGTAAGTTACAGATTGCTACCGAAGTTGATTCAAGCTTCAATTGTCCCAACTCGGACAGTGGGAGGCCTTATTTCTATGATGATGCCAAAAACGTCTGTGTTCCTTGCCCTTATTGTGAACCGGGGGAGGGCCTTTCCGAGGTGAGCGTATGTACATGTGCATCGATCCAAGTTTGTTTGGCTAGTTGTTTTTCCTGTCATCAATTGGCACTTAATTATACTTTTTCTCATACATGTATTATCATTTGAGCCATGTAGTGTTGCGAAACTATTGC
>JAVCKS010005694.1:0-20423 GCA_032273685.1 Pteraster tesselatus | reverse complement strand
AGGATCTACCTAACTCTCACACAGGTAAGTTGCTCATGCCAAACTGGGCTGCCAAACTACTATCCTTAGGTGCCAAATATACCAGCCTGGAAGGTAATGTTTTAACTCTACAGAGTGTGACTGATTATTGTTCCATTTCTGATTACTCCTGTTTGACTACCTTTCAATGTTTTGTTGATATCCCCCACCAGGCCCTCTCCATGCAGCTAGGTGGAGCTCCAGCTGGCCCTGCAGGAACAGGGAAGACGGAGACCACTAAGGACCTAGCCAAGGCTCTGGGATTACTGTGTGTGGTTACTAACTGTGGAGAAGGCATGGACTACAAGGTGAACAGTAGTAGTGCTTCCTTCTGGTAACAAATAATGACAGGCAAGACATACCACAGACAAAGGGCCTAGCCAACAAGGCTCTTGGACTATGGTTACTAACTGTGGAGAATTAGGCATGGACTACAAGATGAGTCTGGTTACTGTGATTCAGAGCCCAGTAATATCTCCTTTCTCTCCTCCGTAGGCTGTGGGTAAGATCTTCTCTGGTCTAGCTCAGTGTGGGGCCTGGGGCTGCTTTGATGAGTTCAATCGCATTGATGTTTCCGTCTTGTCAGTCATCTCATCTCAGATCCAGACCATCAGGAATGCACTCATACACAACCTTAAAAAGTTCCAGGTACGTCTGTCACAGAGGCAATCTGTGTGTGATAGTTCCTTTCCACTTCTACTGTCTGCTTGCACTAGTCCTAGCATATAACAAAAATGTTGCAGCACCTGATTCTGTTGCTGTGCAGGACAGCTTGTGTTATTGTTATAAACTAAAGGCAGTGGGATCATGTAACCATGCATGTAATTAAGATATATTCATTACATGTTGTCATTGTAGTGTATCGTTAGTTTACTAAAATGTTTCATACTAGAAACTTATTTTTCACCCATTTGTCTGTCCAGTTTGAAGGCAATGAGATCACTATGGATAATCGTATGGGAATCTTCATCACCATGAACCCCGGCTATGCAGGTCGTACCGAGCTGCCTGAGAGTGTCAAGGCCCTCTTTAGACCTGTTGTGGTCATCGTACCTGATCTTGGACAGATTTGCGAGATTATGCTCTTCTCAGAGGGATTTATCCTGGCTAAGGTAGGCAGCTGGCAATCAAACATTGACTTGAGGCAAGACACGGCTGTACCAATGTATACACTTCTACATGGTTATAGCCAGGAAGATGACAAGTTGACTAGATAAGTTGCTGTCGGTACTTTATCACTTTATTAACACTACAATCTTCCTACTAAGGTTCTTGCTAAGAAGATGACTGTCCTGTACAAGTTGGCTAAGGAGCAGCTATCCAAACAGTACCATTATGATTTTGGACTTCGTGCTCTCAAATCTGTCCTCGTTATGGCTGGAGAATTAAAGAGGGGATCACCGGATCTTGCTGAGGTAACCCATTTAAACTTAATGTTTTAGTAAGGAAATTGAAACAGCTTTGTTACTTGTTGTTTATGTATTATGAAACTTCATCCACAAGACCCTTAATGTGTTTAATCCAGATGAGTTACTATTGGCAATGTGTTTGCTTCTTCCTTGTCCAGGATGTGGTATTGATGAGAGCTCTGCGTGATATGAACCTGCCAAAGTTTGTCTTTGAAGACGTTCCTCTCTTCCTTGGACTCATCTCAGATCTGTTTCCGGGACTGGACTGCCCACGTGTCCGCTATCCTAAATTTAACGATGCTGTAGAGCAGGCACTGGTAGATCAGAACTACATCATGTTGGACCATCAGGTAATGGTTTCATAATGTTGCAACGACAACTGCGTAGTAGCAACATTTATAATCAAACATCTATAAACCTACAGTATTTTAAACTTATTGCTCTGTTTTATCTTGCCAGGTTGACAAAGTAGTTCAGATGTATGAGACTATGTTAACAAGACATACCACTATGGTAGTTGGGCCGACTGGTGGAGGCAAGACGGTTGTCATCAATGCACTGTCCCAAGCCCAGACCAAGTAAGCTATGATCACATGCTGTTAGGAGACTGTGACAAGCACCTAATAAATTCCATCATCTATCATAGTGATTTATCTTCGCAATGTCAGTTGTGTCTGTATCCCCAACCTGAATGATGGCATTAAGGAAAATGTCTTCAAACAGCGGATTTTTCCTCACCTTCATCTTGGATTGGTTTTTGGTTTGTACTTTAAAAACTTCAACTTCTGCGCCATTATGTTTCTCGTAATGTTTCTTCTGGCCAATGAGCCGCAGTGCAAAAATGTGCTTTCAAGTTATCTTTAGTTTCATCACCAGTAATACATAACAACCTTTCTACCCCCAGACTGGGCATTCAAACCAAACTGTACATCATGAACCCCAAGGCTATGAGTGTCATTGAGCTGTATGGCATCCTAGATCCATCCACACGAGACTGGACAGACGGTCTCCTGTCCAACATCTTCAGAGAGATTAACCGACCTACCGACAAGAACGAACGCAAGTACATTGTGTTTGATGGCGATGTGGATGCCCTGTGGGTGGAGAATATGAACTCTGTGATGGATGACAACCGCTTACTGACATTGGCTAATGGGGAACGGATCAGGCTACAGAAACATTGTGCCTTGCTGTTTGAGGTACTCAATCCTAAACTCATCCCTTTTTCCCTAAGTCTACTAGGACCTATAGGGCCTATGGCTCCATTATACTTATGGCTTACCTTTCCCTCATACCCAACCTCACGTAACACCCAAATCACAGATCTCCACTACCTACGCCTTGCATGTCACCATTCCTTGTCCTTCGCTGTCTTTTTAGGCTCCATGAATCCTGGGGCTTACCTTTCTTACACTCAGCTACCTTTCTTACACCCTCTACCATGAGGTCTCAGCTATGCTGTCATTGTCCCTCGCTATCATTTTACACACCATTTACCCGGGGCTTACCTATATCATACATAGCTACACTGTCTCTACCACCAGGTCTCAGATCTCCAGTATGCTTCCCCTGCCACCGTTTCTCGCTGTGGCATGGTCTTCGTAGACCCCAAGAACCTAGGCTACATGCCATTCTGGCAGAAGTGGATCAATGCCCGCCCCAACAAGACGGAGCAGGAGGACTTGATGCGATTATTCAACAAGTACGTGCCTAGTGCGATTGATCTCATCTTGGAGGGAGTTCAGGATGGCAAGCAGGGGGATAAACTGAAGATGATCATTCCTCTAACAAACCTTAACCTGGTAAGTGTAGCGCATTCATTATCTAACCTTAGCCCCGCTGCATAAAATGCGCTAGACTTTACCAAGGAGTGGATGTGAGTATGATGTCTTATAGAGTCAAATTTTCATCCTGGCTCTAGTCTGCATCAAAGTTCCCACTAACAGAGATTCCATCCTGGTTTGTGTACATAATAGGTAACCCAGTTGAGTAAGATGCTAGCTGCCCTAGTCACCAAGGAGTGTGAGTATGACGTCTTGGAGTCCATCTTCATTCAAGCTTTGTATTGGTCTCTTGGTGGCGCTCTGATCGAAGACAGTCAACGCAAGTTTGATGCTTACGTTAAGAGCACGGCATCTATGCCTACCATTTCTGATGAGGGAAGTAACGCTGGTCCTGGTGAGCTGCCTGGACAGGCTGATACTATCTACGAGTACTTCTTTGACCAGGAGAAGAAACAGGTAAGATTGCACCATGCTCAAACTGGTTTGTAGCATGTTAATAAGATTAATATATAATGTAATTGTAAATTGATACATGTAAACAAGTCATGTCTTGAACACCCACATGTTTGTTTGTAATACCTTGTGATGGCAGAAAATTGTTTTTCTTGTCATCCAACTTTAAGTACTGAATGTCCAGCCGTTTGTCTATCCCACAAACGTCCCGTTATAATTTCCCTGTCTGACATTTTGTACATCCTTCCTTCCTCTACACTAGTGGATACCATGGTCCTACCTTGTCCCCAAGTACGTCCATGACCCAGAGAAGAAGTTCTATGAGATCCTGGTTCCAACCCTGGACACGGTTCGCAATACTTGGCTGCTGGAGCTGATGGTTCATACCAGGCAGCCGATACTCTTTGTAGGAGACACTGGTACCTCCAAGACAGCTACTATACAGGACTTCCTGAGAAACATTGATCAGGAGAGCAACGTAGGTTGTAGATATAAGAGAGGGTCAATATTGGATAGATACTAGAGGTAGTTATTAATGAAGAAAACTGCTACTGTTACAGCTACTATACAGGACCATTGTCATGAACGTTGATCATGATATTCTTTTCTCATGGTGTATCGATCTCTTTAGAGTCAGAGCAAACCCTTTTAATATTAAGAATCATCCAGTAACCTTCTTGTAACATCTTTTTACAGCTGATTCTCAACATCAACTTCTCCTCTCGTACAACTTCCATGGATGTCCAGCGTAACCTGGAAGCCAATGTAGAGAAGAGAACCAAAGACACATATGGCCCTCCACCAGGCAGACGTCTTCTGGTGTTCATGGATGACATGAACATGCCTCAGGTAGAATCAACATTCTTTGAATACCATAGTCATTCCTGAATGAAGGTTTCATACTATCCTAGTGTACATAATTAACAGGATGCACAGTAAGTAAAGTAATCTGTTATGATTATTTCTGGCCCTACACTTGCTTTTAAAATATTTTGTTTATAGTAGTTTGTTCCCCTTTCTTTCAGGTGGATGTCTACGGTACACAACAACCCATTGCTTTACTAAAGCTTCTCTTGGAGAGAGGTGGGATGTATGACCGTGGCAAAGACCTCATACTCAAGTACATTAGGGATATTGGTTTCATTGCTTCTATGGGAAAGGTTAGTGCAGGCTAATGTCTGTTTATATGTTGGTGGTTATTCTAAGATGAAAAACATAAAGTTTTGATACAGTTGGAGAGGTCTTTGATTATAGCCTCGATAAACAGCAAATACATGTATGTTTACTGTTGTCTAAACTACACGGATATTTCCACAAATTTGTAGGCTGGGGGTGGCCGCAACGAGGTAGATCCACGCTTCGTATCGCTCTTCTGTACCTTCAACATCACCTTTCCATCCGACGAGTCTCTTAAACACATCTACTCCTCCATCCTGGCCGGCCACGCTCAACCCTTTGAGGAGTCCATTCGTAAAGTAACGGACGGTATAGTCCAAGGAACGTTAGACCTGTACAAAGTTATAGTCAATGAACTACCGCCAACGCCGTCCAAGTTTCACTACATCTTTAACCTGAGGGACTTGTCCCGGGTGGCTCAGGGACTACTGCAGACCACACCTGATAGGTTCACAACAGTAGCACCATTCCTTCGTGTGTGGTGTAATGAGTGTCTACGAGTCTTCTTCGACCGGCTGACAAATGAAGAAGATAAACTTCTTGTGCAGGTATTTTCATTTTATCTTCCTTAGATCACATCTAAAAGGAGTTGGTGATCATGTTATGAAATTGTTGGAAAGAGTGTTTGCTACCCTTGCTGGCCTAGCTTAACAGGATGTTGTAGTCTGTAAGCTTCATTATCATTACAATGGTAATTAAAAGGAACTTGCCATCTTAACTGAATTCTATACAGGTTATCTACAATACTATGCCAAGACAAAAGGTTCTTAACAAACTACAACCTTTTGTACCATCCTGGTTTGTGTTTTTCCCTCTAGGGACATATGAAGTCTGTTCTACAGGAACAGTTCAGTGATCATGTTGACAACTCCATGAGGGAACCACTACTCTTTGGTGACTATCGTACAGCTTTAGATGAAGGAGAGCCTAGACTCTACGAAGACATTCAGGACTATGAGGCTGCTAAGGCCCTATTCCAAGAGGTTAATACTACTAGCTCATAGTACAACTAGCTTATTGTCTTGGTCATTAATAGATATTGTACAGTTACAAATATAATTACAATTACAATTTCACCTATAAACTTCTACAACCTTGTATAGTTATCTTCCTGCCTTGCGCTAGTTAGCACGTGTAAAATATCACCTCAAATTCTATAATTGTTTCCGCCGGTCTAGATTCTGGAGGAATATAATGACACCAAGACACCCATGAACCTGGTTCTCTTTGAGGATGCCCTGGACCATTTGACCAGGGTTCACAGGGTTATCCGGTTGGATAGAGGTCATGCTTTGCTGGTTGGTGTCGGTAAGTCACATTGCCTCATGTAGAGACTGTCCTACCTGTATGGGTCCAAATCCCATAATGCTGCTTAAGAACAGCTTTGTGCTGATAAACAAATTACATGTCACCTTGCTGCTGAAGCACAAACGCTTATCACATGTGCTTGTGCTTAAGCGAATTGTCTGCTATACTAAGCAGAAAAATGTTGCTTACCATTAGAAGCACTACGAAATTAGGCCCTGTAAGTAGGAAGTTTTGTGATAAACTTGTCGTTGTTGCTGTCCTTGGTCGTAGTGTTAGGCAGTCTCTGACCCGCCAAGACATGTTCTTCTTGTTGTTGTTGGTACCCTAGGGGTTAGTAGTAAGTGGTCTCTGATCCACCTAGACATTCTGTTGTTCTTGTTGTTATTGTCCTAGGGGGTAGTAGTAAGCAGTCTCTGATACACCTAGACATTCTGTTGTTCTTGTTGTTATTGTCCTATAGGGGGTAGTGGTAAGCAGTCACTGACCCGTCTAGCCTCCTTCACTGCCGGCTGTGAAGTCTTTGAGATCAAACTAAGCCGTGGCTATGATGAGACCAGCTTCAGGGATGACCTTAAACTTCTCTACAATAAACTTGGCATCGAGAGGAAGCGTACTGTCTTCCTGTTCACAGACCAACATGTCGCTCAGGAGAGCTTCCTAGAGCTAATCAACAACATGCTGACGTCAGGCATGGTGCCAGCACTATTCCCAGATGATGAGAAGGAAGCCATTGTGGGCCAGGTAATTAGTCTACTTTCAGTGTCTTTTTTTATCAAGAATGTAATAGTTTTCGAAAACAGACATTGCCAAAATGCTACAATTGACAAACACTACTCCACTCAAGCTGGACACAAGATATCCACCCAAGTTAGACAAACCACAGTAATCTAGTCCACTAGTTTATTCTAGTTTTCGGGTCAGTAGAGATTGTTACAAAAGTTGTAGTCCCCAGTAATCTCCGCTTCAAGCAGTCTGTCCGACTGTTCACCCATTGATACTCCCCTTATGTCTTCCAGCTTTAACATATTCCCTTGCCCCTGCTGTTGTATTTACACTCTAGATGAGAACTGAGGCTACCAATGCAGGCTGTCCACCAACCCGTGAGAGTATATGGCAGTACTTTATCAACAAGTGTGCCAACAACCTACACATTGTACTGGCTATGTCGCCAGTTGGTGACACTCTACGCACTCGATGTCGCAACTTCCCAGGTCTTGTTAATAACTGTAGTATTGACTGGTTCATGCCGTGGCCTGTACAGGCCCTGACTGCCGTGGCCTCCGTGTTTCTGGGTCATGAAGACGTAAGTTTAGTAACAATCGGTCCCCCTTGTGTTTTTAGTTCATTCAGTCCTAATTGTGGCATTAACTCTATATGAACCTTCCAACTTGACCTTCTCGTTCTGATCAGATTAAGAGCATTCCCGAAGAGCACCGTGACACCGTTGTTCAACACGTTGTCTTCGTTCACAAGTCTGTTGGTGATTACAGCGTGGAGTTTCAGCAGAAGCTACGTCGTAATAATTACGTCACTCCTAAGAACTACCTGGACTTCATCAATACATACCTCAAACTACTGGACGATAAGGACCGGTATATCTTGTCCCAAGTAAGTTAGCTAAAGAATCCACGTTTGGAGTGCCCACAAATTCTTGTATATTTATCCATGTCAAGGTAACTTGGTGAAGAGGAGGTGATGCACTATGCAATATTTGTAGTGAAGGGGGTAGCCATTTAATCATATTGTTTTATTAGGTGGGTTCCAAACTGCTGTGTATTTTGTTCCGTCTGTGTGATTAGTGCAAACGTCTAGAAGGCGGTATGGCCAAGCTGGCAGAAGCCAGCGTCCAACTGAATGAACTCAATGAGAAACTGGCTGTCCAGAAAGTGGCCGTAGGGGAAAAGACTGCAGCTTGTGAGAGCATGTTGGGGGAGATCTCATCTCGTACATCCAAAGCGACAGAGAAGAAACAGGCTGCTGAAGGAAAGAGTAAAGAGATAGAAGAACAGAGTGCTGTTATTGCTGTGGAGAAGGTTTGCCATAAGAGTTGCTACAAACTTCATACCTATACATCCACCACAGTACCAATCAGTAGTAGTATAATCAGTAGCATTCTGTATAAGATTATTCAGCCCATAGTTTCCCCTTTCCTCTCCCTCTCTCCTTGACCTATCAGGGCGCTGCTGAGGAAGCACTAGCTGAAGCATTACCAGCCCTGGAAGGTGCTCGCATTGCCCTACAGGACCTGGACAAATCAGACGTCACTGAAATCAGGCAAGTCTCCTTCAATTTCTTGCCTCTTGTGCCATTTGCTTCAAACATTTGTTCATTAGACCCAGGTATCAAATAATCTTGTTGGTGATCCAATATGAACTGTAGATGACCACCAGTCATTATTGATGTGGTGTTAAAGGTTGGCCGCAATGTTAGTGATATAGTCTGTGAGACCAGTTACACCACAGTGGCGTGAGAACTCTGCCTCTTTCTAGACCTAGTTTCTGGCCATGGTTAAGATCTAAATGTCCTGGAAGTGGGCGAAGACCTAATGTTGTCATTATTGTGTTCATATTATCAGAGCCTTTGCCAAGCCTCCTAAACTAGTGCAGATGGTGTGCGAGTGTATTGTAGTGCTACGTGGATATAAAGAGGTGTCTTGGAAGTCGGCTAAGGCCATGATGGCCGAAGCTAACTTCTTGAAGTCACTAACGGAGATGGACGTAGACGGAATTGGACAAACACAGGTCAAACTAAACCTTATTATAATAACAAGTAACTATCTTAGATGCATTTATTTTGCTTTATGTATTTATGGTCTTCATATACTGCAAAGAGTATTGGTTCCTCATTCAGAATAACTATATTTTCTGTATTTTATTTTTATATGAAAACTAAATTGCAGGTAAAAGTGGTTCGTGGTTTCCTGAAAGACATGGAGACAACTGTGGAAGAGATGAAGTCAGTGTCTAGGGCTGGAGCTGGTCTCTTCAAATTTGTGTCTGCCGTCATGGGTTACTGCTCAGTGGCTCGGGAAATCAAACCCAAACGAGAGAAGGTACCCACACCTGTTTGTTTAGAGAGTTGTGTAGACAGGGGTCTGCAGGGGCCTGTTGGTATTTTAGCACCACTGTTGTTTTATACTAAATGTATAACTGGAGCATTCAATCCTAAACCGAACTGAGCATCTAGTAATCAGCCAGTTTAGATCTATTAAGTTCTTATTTTCTGTGCTAATTGCAGGTGGCCCGACTGGAGCGGACCTTTCACCAGTCCAAACGGGAGCTTGATCGTATTACCTCCGAGGTAAAATCCCTGGAGGATGAGCTGTCTGAGCTTGGTAACACCTATGAAGCAGCCATGACTGAGAAACAACAACTACAAGAAGAAGCCGAGATTATGGAACGACGACTGGTGGCAGCAGACAAACTCATATCTGGATTGGGTTCAGAGAATGTCAGGTTGGCTGGACAAACCTAGTTTCAGGCAAACTTAAGAATGTGGAGAAATTGTAATTTTTAGTGCAGGAACAGGAATTTCCTATATGATTATCAAAATGTTTGCTTTTCCAGATGGACCAAAGACTTGCAAGAGTTGAGCCAACGTCGTATTCGTCTTCTAGGTGACTGTCTGATATCGTCAGCCTTTCTCAGCTACGTAGGAGCATTCACCTGGGAGTTTAGGAACAAGATGATGTATAAGGACTGGCAAGAAGATGTATTGCAGAGAGGCATACCGCTGAGCCAACCCTACAAACTGGAGAACTTACTGACTGACGATGTGGAGATAAGCAGGTAGGTTATAATTACAGGACGATGGATAAGGACTGGTAGAACACGTGTTGCAGGGAGATGTTGAGTATACCCCCAGTGGTAAGTGTCAGGCTATTAACTGATGTTATTTTATCTCTGGTCTACTAAAGATGGGGTTCAGAAGGTCTACCACCTGATGAGCTCTCAGTCCAGAATGGTATCCTGACTACTAGAGCTAGTCGCTTCCCACTCTGTATTGATCCACAGCAACAAGCTCTCAACTGGATCAAGAAGAAAGAGGGACAAAACAACCTCAAGGTACCACAATGTCTCGTAAAACCACAAATGCTCTTTTGTTAAAAACTCTATAAACGGCAGAGTTGTGTTGCCAAAATCACATTCACAAAGCAAATATTAACCTGTAGACAAAAGTCGTCCCTGTCTTTTCAGCTTCAAGTAGTCCGTCCCACTGTTCACCCATAAATAGTCCCCCATATAGTCACAAAGTCACAAAGCAAAGTCATAAAACAAAGTCATAAAGCAACTATTGAACTGTAGGCACACACTTGGTAGTGTGCATTCATAAAACCTTCGGTTCGGCAGTTCCATTTACCAGCCCAAGGAGTGGATTGCTAAAATGATGTCAAGACTCAATTGTCTGCTATCTCCTCTAAGCTGTTCTCTGCAGCAGCTAGTACCTAAATCATGTTTTATCAACCTGTCAGGTGTGCACCTTTAATGATCAAGACTTCCTAAAGCAGCTGGAGCTAGCCATCAAGTATGGGTTTCCATGTCTCTTCAAAGATGTAGATGAATACATCGATCCTGTTATTGACAATGTCCTGGAGAAGAACATTAAAGGTCTGTCATAAATCCACATCCAATATTCAATGTTTCTCACCGTAAATTACCATGTTACTTGAATTTGTAAATATTCAATATAAAACAAACTTTCCCGGTCTTGTTTCAAAAATGTGTAATGTAGTGATACTTTGTTTGGTTGCCAGGTGTGTCTGGCCGTGAGTTCATTATCTTAGGTGACAAGGAGGTGGACTATGATCCCAATTTTAGACTGTACCTCAACACCAAGCTGGCTAATCCTAAGTACACCCCATCAGTCTTTGGCAAAGCCATGGTCATCAACTACACAGTTACACTCAAGGTAAAGCATTATCATTACTAATCAATCTGCTGTAGCTATTTAGTTATTTCATTAAGTCAGTTATTAATGTCTTCCCTCCCGACCATTCGTTCCCTAAGGGTCTAGAGGACCAACTCCTTAGTGTCATTGTTGGGTTTGAGCGTAAGGAACTTGAAGAGCAACGGGAACGTCTCATTCAAGAAACCAGTGAGAACAAGAAACTACTGAAGGACTTGGAAGACTCGTTGTTGAGAGAGTTGGCTACGTCTACTGGCAACATGCTGGATAATGTGGAACTGGTACACACTCTGGAGGAAACCAAGTCTAAAGCGACTGAGGTAAGACTACAATTATCAACTCATATATTGTTATATATATATTGCCTGTTAAGAATAGCATAGTCTTTTGTCAGGTAACATTGTTTTGATTGAGACAAACACCATTCAAGCAGTCTCTCCATTAATCTTGCTCCTCCTCCTCCATTAATCCTCCAGGTGGCTGACAAACTCAAGTTAGCTGAGAAGACCGCCGTTGATATTGACAAACTTCGGGATGGCTATCGCCCGGCCGCTAAGCGCGGTGCTATCCTCTTCTTTATCCTGTCAGAGATGGCTCTTATCAACACCATGTACCAATATTCCTTAGCTTCATTTCTAGATGTCTTCCAGTTCTCTCTCAAGAAGAGTTTACCTGATTCAATCTTGGTCAAACGGTTAAGAAACATCATGGACACATTGACGCACAATGTCTACAACTATGCATGCACTGGTGGGTAGCTAGGTGGCACTTCTGCAATGAGCCTTTCAGGTTCTAATGAATTCACTATCACTATTGTTTGGTAGCACTCAAAAAGAGTAGTACCACTAGTGATGAAAGCCCTACTAACGTTTCACCACTCATTGTGATAAAACCCCTAATGTTTTACCACTAGTTGTGATGAAAGTCTTTCCCTTTTACCACTAGCTGTGATAAACGTGGGTAGTCTTGATTTGGAATAAATCCATGTAATGGATCCTGACGTATACATGTGATTGGAAACTGGTCAATTAATAAATATGTATGACATTTATTCTACCATGGCTCTTCTATTTCCAACAGGTCTATTTGAGAAGCACAAGTTGCTCTTCTCATTCCAGATGACCATCAAACTAGAGCAGAGTGAGGAGCGTTTGCCTCAGGAGGAGCTGGACTTCTTCATTAAGGGTAACCTGTCGCTGGAGAAGAGTAAGCGAAGCCGTCCTCATATGTGGATCCCTGAGCAGGGATGGGAGGATATTGTCAAGTGTGGACAGATTGCTGATGTCTTTAGCTCATTACCTGATGATGTGGAGAAAAACAGCAGCCACTGGAAAGAGGTATGATATTGCGGTTTAATGTACTCTTGGGTTTCACTGCCAGATTTGTCACTAGTTGACTACCCTCTCTCATTTGTGTCTATGCAGTGGTACGACCTGGACCAACCAGAACAGTCTCCAATCCCAGGCAAATACAAAGACACCTTATCAGAATTCCAGCGTCTCCTCCTCCTGCGCTGTTTCCGCATCGATCGTGTCTACCGTGCCGTCACTGATTATGTCACCTCCTCTATGGGGGAGAAGTATGTCACCCCACCCGTTATCAGCTTTGAGGCCATCTTTGAACAGAGTACCCCATTCTCACCGATCGTCTTCATTCTGAGTCCAGGTTCCGATCCAGCAAGTGACCTGACAAAGCTGGCTGAGAGGTCTGGATTTGGAGGCAACAAGCTCAAGTTCCTCTCCATGGGTCAAGGACAGGAGAAGGTACAAACCTCACAGGCTGACCAAAACCTTACAGGCTGACCCAAACCTCACAGGTCAACCACAAACTTCACAGGCCGACCACAAATCTCACATGCCAACCACAAACCTCACATGCCAACCACAAACCTCACGCTCCAACCACAAACCTCACACCCCAACCACAAACCTCAGACTGACAACACTATGTCCCCATCATATCTTGCCTCTAGGTTGCTCTCCAACTGCTAGAGACGGCCATTGCCCGAGGCCAGTGGCTCATGCTACAGAACTGTCATCTCCTAGCCAAGTGGCTGAGAGATCTTGAAAAGGCCTTGGAGAAGATTATCAAGCCTCACCCTGACTTCAGATTGTGGCTGACCACAGACCCTACACCAGATTTCCCTATCGGCATACTGCAACGTTCACTTAAGGTAAATGTGTGATCTAGGTGGCACTGTGATAGTGATAGCAAGTTGCCAAACCAACAATGTATTTTTTGTGTTTGCAAACTTTAATCTAGATGTATTACCAGATGGTTTACCACCGGGATTAGTAGACACTGACACCCCAGTTAGAGATTGCACTACTTCACAATGCCACATCTTGTTTTCCAAGAAGTATCAGACCAATGTAATGCCCTTAAGCCAAACCATTGTAGCAGCTTCCCCCAGTTCTCAGTTAAAGCGATGTAAAGCCTGTTCTACTTGACAATGCCACTTCAAACTCCTTCTCGTTTTCCAGGTAGTAACTGAGCCTCCTAATGGCCTCAAGCTCAACCTTCGTAGCAGCTACCACAAGATCTCAGCTCAGGTCTTAGAGGACTGCCCACATACTGCCTTCAAACCTCTGGTCTTTGTGCTAGCCTTCTTTCATGCTGTGGTTCAGGAACGTCGCAAGTATGGAAAGATTGGTTGGAATGTGTCGTATGACTTCAATGAGTCAGACTTCCGGGTGTGCATGGACATTCTACAGACATATCTCACTAAGACGTTCGAGCAGGGAGACCCCAAGATACCATGGAACAGTCTCAAGTATCTCATTGGAGAGGTAAGATATTGATCTTCCTACATCAGGCATCCTAAATGTTGAACGAGCTGGCTGAACAGTGCAAGCTCTTACCTTTGTTTAGAACTATTGTCATGCTACTTGACAGCAGACACATCACACCATGGTCAAGGTTTAAAAACTTGTGGTGCTACTTTTTTGTTTTGACAAAAATTTACTTTTGACACATGTATACTGTGTACAAGGTAATGTTGACAATTACCTTAGTTAAAACTAGTGTGTAGTGGAGGGGTGAAGACCCGCCCCTCAGCCAATTGAAGCCTAAATAGTCAACCATCAAGTAGTGTGTATCGGTCATTCTGGCTGAAAGGGGCCTCCCTCTACTATTGCTGTGCAAACCTTAGACTACCCTGCTGTAAACCAAGCCTTCTTTGTTGATATATTGTTGTGACCTTTCCCCCCTCTAACCAGGTCATGTATGGTGGCCGTGCTATTGACAACTTTGACCGCCGTGTTCTCAACACCTATATGGATGAGTACATGGGTGATTTTATCTTTGACACCTTCCAGCCGTTCCACTTCTACTGTAACAAGGAGGTGGATTACTGCATCCCTGAGATTGGTCCTAAGGATAATTACATCCGTAAGAAATATTGTTGTTTAGACATTAAACAGATAAAACAGGAAGTGTGCTCAACTTCTCTTCAAGTGTGCTAGTCTTAACTTCAAGTAAGCTAGTATTTTCTTCAAGTGTACTAGTATTTCCTTAAGTAGGCTAGTCTTCCCTTGAAGTATGCTATTCTTGTCATTGAGTAGGCTAGTCTTTCAACAAAGTGAGCTAGTCTTCCATTGAAGTGGGCTAGCAACCCTCCAAGTCTGCTAGAAGGCTAATTTTGCCTGGAAGTGGGCTAGTCTATCCGCAAAGTGGTTTCTTCTGTTCTTGAAGCAGGGGATTTATTTCATAATCATATAGCTATGTTTATTTAACCAGAGGCTATTGAGATCTTGCCACTAGCCAATACCCCTGAGGTATTTGGCCTTCATCCTAATGCTGAAATCAACTACTACACTCAGGCAGCTAGGGACATGTGGTCCCAGTTGGTGGAACTGCAACCACAGACAGGTCAGTCAGCCTTTTGTAAAGTTCAGAGTCATCGGCAAAATGTGAGGCTTCTAAATATTCATTTTGATCTGATCCAAGAAAGTCTGGCATCAGTCAAGATCGAAGCATACAATTCTAACCTAACCTCTATATTCTGATCTTGGAGAATCTGGGGCTGGCGTCAGTCAAGAAGCCTTAACCCCGTAACCTAACATCTTAATTCTGATCTGGGAGAATCTGAGGTTGGAATCAGTCAAGAAACCCATAGCCTCTTTATTTCAATCCAGGTGAGTCTGGGGCTGGCATCAGTCGAGAAGCCTTCATTGCCAACATCGCCTCCGACATCCAGGGCAAACTGCCTCCTCAATTTGAGCTGGACAAGATACGCAAGAAGTATGGTTTGGAGGTCTCACCGACAACAGTTGTGTTATTACAGGAGTTAGAGCGATTCAATAGGTTAATAGCTCGCATGGCCAAGTCACTGGCTGAGCTGCAGAGGGTAAGTCTTACATCTCTTTATGCACTACCATCTGGAAATCTGAGGTGGTTATTTCAATACGAAAGCATCATGTTATTTAGTCAAACACATAACCGATAGGTTGAGGTGTCTGTGACTGTAAATAAGCAGTCAGAATCCCTCCTGAAGGTATCAATTTCACCCAGAAGCATGTACAAGTATCATGCCATCATTATAGTTGCATTGCTGTTATGGATTCATCCATAGGCATACGGGACCAGTTATTTCTAGGGGGGCAAAAAGCCAGTTTGCCTGAACAATGATATTCCAAGATGCATTTTCTTGAAACAGTGGCTCTCGGTTCTCAAAAGAAAAACATACAACCGGGAACTACTTTTTAGCTCCCGATCCTTGTCTGCTTGGTGCCAAACCGTTTTCCTCAAATTTGCACCCCATAGAACAAAACAATTTTGTCTTCGCTCTTGGTTTGTTGTCTTCAGGCCCTGAAAGGTGAAGTAGGCATGAGTAGTGAACTAGACGATGTAGCCAGAGCCTTGTTCAATGGCCATATACCCAACATCTGGATACGTCTGGCCCCAGACACCCTCAAGTCACTTGGTAACTGGATGCTACACTTCCAGAAGAGGTTTTCACAGTACACAACTTGGGTAGGTGATTGCAGACACTTACTGTGTTTTAATTCCTTCCCCCTGTAGCTTTTAGAAAGTGAATAATTAAGTAGGAATAATCCACTATTAGGCTGGAGGGAGTATGGTAAGATGTTGAGATATTCCCCCCCAAGAAGGTTTTGGTTGTTGTTGTTTTGCCAGAATTAAAGATCTTAATGTGTCAGTTGACAGAATCGAGACAAAATTCTCCTCTCCGTTTCTAGGTTAATGAGAGTGAACCCCCAGTCATCTGGCTGAGTGGTCTACACATCCCAGAGTCGTATCTGACAGCCTTAGTACAAGCCACCTGTCGTAAGAACTGTTGGCCCCTTGATAAATCCACATTGTACACGGCAGTTACTCAGTATATGACCCCTGATGAAGTCAGTGAGCGGGCCCATTCAGGTGAGTGGACCTATTGTTACTCAACATAAATCTATCATTAAATATGTACATTATTGTAAACAAAAAATCAACAGAATTCCATTTTCCCTATACAACTCCCATTTGTTTTCCAATAGAAATCTTGGGCCAGGGTGGCATATTGACTTGCCGCTGCAACTACTCCAGACTCGTGGTATTAATTTAGTAGAGATTTCCTATTTGCAGGTTGCTTTGTGACAGGGCTGTATCTAGAAGGTGCCTCCTGGTTGAAAGAAGAATGCTGCTTGTCTCGACCCAAACCCAAGCAACTCATTGAAGAGCTACCCATTCTCAAAGTGATTCCGATTGAGGCTCATCGTTTGAAACTGCAGGTACGATGAGAAACAGTTTGTCGCTTGCCCAGCAGAGGGGCGTTAGACTCGAAATGCCTTATTTGCCCGAATTGTGTCTAACGCCCCTCTGCCGGGCAAGCGACGAGTTTGACTAGTGAGTCAGGGCATGATATAGGTCACCAATAGCCCACCAATAGCCCAATGCCGCTTACTGCTACTATTCTACTAGCTGAAGTCAGAAAATATTATAGGTCACCAATACCCCAATGCCTCCTACTGCTACCATTCTATTAGCAGCTAGAATGATCTTAAATTTACCACCCAAATAATGTGAGGCACTATAGTCCATTCTAAGTCTATGTTGTTTTATGCTTGAGGATGTTTTTCTCAACCAAATAAAAGAATTCTATTCTTTTTATCTTTTTAGAAGAATATATTCCGTAATACAGTTTGAAAATCAATTTATTTAGATTTTTAAATTTACTCTGCCCACTTATTTCTTTGTAGAATACCTTCTGTACCCTAGTTGAAAACTGATAGTGAGTTGTTTGTTTAAAGTAAAATTATTTGGCTCATTCTCCATCTCTTGTAGAATACCTTCCGTACGCCGGTCTACACGACTTCTCAACGCCGTAATGCCATGAGTGTAGGTTTAGTCTTTGAGGCTGATCTGGGTACACATGAACACATCTCCCACTGGGTTCTTCAGGGTGTCTGCCTGCTACTCAACACTGACTAGGGAACACCCTGCCTGCATTGTGGCTAATCATTGTCTCGACAGAGCACATATGCCACACCTACACACCAATGTTGGTCTTATTTGACAGGAAGAACATTGTTGTGTCCGGTGGATGATCACGTTTCCGTCCCATGACATTCTTTATTAAAACAATTTGCACGTTATTATAGCTAGGTGGTTGATATCTGTGGAATTAATGTTGTCGACTATTTACAGCAGTTTCCTAATTTGTCTCTACAACAGAATGCTTATATACGTATGATTTAGTAGTAGAGAGATTTGGTATACGGTAGTTATTGTTTTAACGATGATTTGAACTACATGTCCCATGTTTTGTAGCGTCACAATGGGAATAATTCATCACACAGCAGCATGCCCCCAAGCCATAGAGATTGACTAGCTTTGTATGTACATGTAGTAGACTTTATGAAGAATGTGACAAAGCTTTAACCTATCTCTACCACAGTCGCCATATTTGGACCGGTGATTGTGCTTGTATAGTACCAACTTTGTTCAAATATCAAAGGGTATTGACAAAGCTTTAACCTATCTCTACCACAGTCGCCATATTTGGACCGGTGATTGTGCTTGTAGTACCAACTTTGTTCAAATATCAAAGGGTATACCCTTTGGGTGAAAATTACATGTGTAGGGATTGATCGTGGTAGTAACTTAATGATTTCAATGGAGTTCATAATAATTAAAGCCTTTCAGCGAATTCATGATTGAATTCTGTATAGGCCATTTCATTCCAAAAACTGCAAGAAAATCTTGTATATGGCAAGCTTTCGGATTGAAGTGTATATCTGATGATTTTGTTTTGGTTAAATATCTTCTTAAGAAATATATATATTGCTAATTGTCCAAAAGAAACAACATACAGTATACACTAAATTCATAATCAGAGTATTGATCAGTTTGTGAAATAGTTTTGTCATTATCATTTGATAAGAATGGCTTTTCACTAAACAAAGTTGAGAAATGTACTTCCGGTAGTCAAAAAAGGTACAATACATGTATAGTATTTGAAATGTACTACGTAAAAAGATACCGTCAGATACTGGGTCTATAGCATTCAAGTTAAGTAGAAATAGAAATAGAAGTACATGTATAGTGTTGAGTTAGGGCTGGTGGCTGAAAGTAATGTCTGTAATTATATGCCGCAGTACACTGTCAAAACTTGACTATAGAATGAACTGAGATTATACCAGCTAACAATATATTTGAGGTTGCTGGGAGTGGGGGCTGGTGCTGTATCACTATCAGCTGATTAGGCCATACCCCAACTGTATAATCCAATGTACATGTATGATGTAATGTGATGTAAGGTACGCAAATTTCTGTTTGGGATCTGTTTAAACGCATTCTGTCTATACGCCCCACTTAGTAGAAACACACAACCCATGAACCTTGTTATTGTTATATTAATAAATTAATACAATATACTGTGAATTGTCAATATTAGCTATATCGTACCCCATGATCGTATCGTACTATCCTAACAGAGGTTGCTGATCACCACTACTGCATGCAATGAACACCCCACCCCAAGGTACCCCTAGAATAGCGTTTTTGTTACTGCTTCGTGTGTACTGTTAATAGTTAAATGCAGACAGGACGCGTGCGTCGGAAAAGATGTATCCCAAAGGGCAGGATAATTCAAAACAAATCTAATATCTTAATATCTTAGAAATTCCCCCATCTTGATCTATTCCTCGCCAAGCACGCGATTGCGAAAGCCAAAACAACAAAAGTTTACGCATACAAATTTTACGCATAAAAGTTTACGCATAAACATTTTACGCACAAAAATATTTATACCCCTAATTAGTATTTTCCTATTTGGCGTGCCATAGCCAAAGCGTCATAATAACGCGCGCTTCCGGTCTAGTCTATGGGTACGGTACGGCCGGTCACAAACAATGGTACGGCGTGTACATTGACAACAGAAGGCCGGTAACTGTCAATGTCATGTGACGGGTGTATTCCGAACGACTGCAGTACTACTTACTAGTATTACCGCTAGTGAAAAGCAGATATGGAGGTAGGCCTAAGTCTAAGACTTGTATTTTTTTTATGAAATACGTAGTGAGAAAGTGCTGACTGTATTATTATTATTATATATTTATTTTGGTATTTAAAAAACTAGCTGGAACTCAACACCCGGAACTATCGTTATTCTGTTAATTTCGTCGTGCAATGGTTTATAATAGAGCAGTCCTTTATTAATAAAAGACACTGTAAAGACATTACAAATAATAAAATCGTTTGCACAAGGCCTAGTCATAATATTCATAAGTTACGAATAACCCCGGCCTAACTCCAACCCTAATCCCTACGGCGAACCTGCGCAAATGTGTGAAACATTAGAAAATTGTCATATAAAAAAAGGCACTGCCTTCATTTATTAGGCTAGCATAATTAAACTCTGCAGCGAGTAACCTTTTTGTAGGCCTATAGGCCCCTATTTCCTTTTTTAGCAGGAAAGCTTTGGTTTGAGAACTGCCTTGTTAATGATGTGTGAGCCTAAATGGTATAAATATCTTGTTCGAAATAATTAGGAGAGAGTGACCATACTAGATCCATCGCAGCTCTATCGGCCAGACGTTAAGGAGTTGGAGGAGACCAACTATAAACCATCCTCATTGGATATTGAAGAGTTTAGACAGTTTTCAGAGGTAGAGTCACAATATCGCTTCCCCACAGCCGCCCCACAGCCGCCCCACAGCCGCCCCACAGCCGTCCCACAGCCGTCCCACAGCCGTCCCACAGCCGCCCCACAGCCGCCCCACAGCCGCCCCACAGCCGTCCCACAGCCGTCCCACAGCCGTCCCACAGCCGTCCCACAGCCGCCCCACAGCCGTCCCACAGCCGTCCCACAGCCGTCCCACAGCCGTCCCACAGCCGCCCCACAGCCGCCCCACAGCCGCCCCACAGCCGT